>OX453285.1:22804502-22887002 GCA_949710005.1 Ricordea florida
AATTCATAGGTAAGTAACGTTTGTTTTAGATATGGGGGAGCTGTTGACAAGTTGTTACAACTATGTTTGATTTCTTTCCTTTTTTTGTTTCCTCAGCTATTTCTGGATAGTCAACCATGGAAGAACAAAAAGCAGAGCATGAAAGTTTTATAACAGGCTATTTGCACAATGTGTCACCAATTCTGACAAGCAACAAAACAAAGTACTTTGACATGCAAATACAAACTGGTGAAGATGAGGTGAAACGTGGTGTTTGCTTCTCTCCTCCACGTATAGACGAATTCAACAAGCACAGTAAAAGCAATAGTCCAGTTAAGATCAGCAAATTCCGCTTAGATAAAAGCTCAACCAGTGTGTGTATGGGACCAGATGTACAACTATCCCAAGGAGATAAACTGGATTTTGAAAGGAAAACTTTGCCACAAACATTGAACCTGTCATTACTTAAGGTTACTGTAGACCTTCAGGGGTGTTTTCCGAAGAATCATTCGTATGCGCGCCGCTTCTATTATAACCATAGAAAAGTATATGTCATCGTAAAGCTAATAAAATTTAGAATCAGAAGAAATAATTTTTTTAAGATTTGATTTAATGGTAAACGCGCGCTAGCCTTCAAACGCAAAACTGACGCTATTTGTTAAACTGAATTACCTGCCTTCCTGCTCGCAAGTACGACCAAGCAAACTGCACAATGTCAATCAGTAGGTGATAGACTACAAAAGGGTGTGAGGCTTTTTCGATATTCCGAATGGTTGCCGAGAAAATCTATTTTGAAGTTGGGGAATTGAATATTTGCCGATCTTCGTCACATGAGAGCGAGTAAAAGGAGAAGTATTTGGAATATCAAAAAAGCCTCACACCCTTTTTCGCATTGATAACCAAGGAACAGTTTGGCCAAATTTCATAAGAATCCGTCAAATCTATAAACCCTATTAATTCGCTTGAAGCAAGGAAATCCACGCAAAAATAAAGTCCGAGTTTGAGACTCCTAAAGTTTAAAGGCTTATCACACCTCATCAAAGCCGCTGTCAACTGGGTCATGCCGCCGACCAATGAAACACGAGCTTCGCATCCCCCGAGCGCCCGCAACAAAAATAGCTCATTAAATTTGCGGGAAGTTTTGCAGTCGCAGTCGAACAGCGTCGAGTGATTGCGGCGAGAACATGGGTAAAGTTAAATCAACGAGAAAAGCCTCTGGGAAAACAATAAAGAGAAAAGACACTAATCAGCGAAAAGGAAGAAAAGTTGTGGCGACCTCCAAAGTACCAAACATCCAGTCAACCGAGCGCGATCCAAAACAAAACGTGGTCACACTCCAATTCTTCCAATTCTGTGCTTGCATTCGATTCCTCGCCACTGGTCGAGTCAGATTCTGCCATCAGCTTTAAACTACCGGCACCAACCTCTCTGGAAGTTGAAACATCGCTTGAAGGCTGGTCAAACCAGGAATCTTTGTCACTGGCGGCGAGCTTCCTCCTGCTTTCATCAAACAAATCGCCTTTCTCCTTTTTCTCCAGGTTTCTTACGAGATTTTGTCCAAGGCGTCTTTTCTCTTTTCAATAAATTCATAATGTAAGTTTTCACGGATTCTACATTAAAATATTCACTGAGTAACGGCCAAAACGACGCGACACAGCACAACTTTCATTGTAAACAAAATATTCAAATGATGTAATTTTAGTCCCCGATAAGATTTGCCGCGAAAAATCAGTAGGCGCTAGATGTGTTTAATGGGATTAGAACGCCTTTAGTTATTTATTAACTCTTCTCCAAAATAGTTTTGCCCCGAAATCTCGCGATCATTGAATGATTTCAAACAACTTTTTTCACCAAACTTTAAATCGATGTTTTAGCTATGTCAGGAGCACAGAAAAAACAATTCGCAAAATTCAGCCTTTGAAGGTCTACAGTAACCTTAACTCAGTGTGTTTGTTGGCCAACTGATAAACATCAAGGCAAAGCTAATAAACCTCACAGCTGTGAAAAAATTCTCAACTGCTAAATCAGGTATATTGAACCAATCAGAAGCTCAGCTCCTTGACCCTCCTGGATCTGCCAAACGTATTTTATGGGGAGACTTCACCTCACAAGTGGCGGAAGGCAACACCTATCATTTCACTAACTTGAGAGTCAGAAAAGACACCAACAATAACATTCACCTCAACACAGGAAAAACTGGCTGTGTGATTGTTGAAGCAGTTCCTTTTGATGAACCACTTTGCCTTACTAACACGCTGCCCCTAACATCAACATCAACTTCCATTGAAGCTACAGTCTTGGGAATAAACAGCAGCAGCCAATACATCTCTTGCTGTAACTGCAATAAAAAGATCTCCTCATTCGAAACAAAAATTGTAGAATGTCCAAGCTGTGGTCTGAAACAAAGACCAGCCTCTTGCAAAAAGCACTGGTACCTCCAGGGTTTGTTTCAGCATGACAAAGGAACAATTAACCTAACATTCTTTGATGATACATTGAAGGAAATTCTTGGGCCAGATGCTAAGCTTGAGTCAGTTACTCAAGATCAGCTAGATGATATGTTTTTGTCACTGCCAAAAGTTTGCATTACCTATAACAACAAGACAAAGATAGTGCTGAACATTGAAAAACAACAATGAACACTATTTCAACAATGTTAACTGCGGTCTGAATGAACCATAAAAGTGTTCCGAGTGATATGATTGTTTTGCTCACTGCCAAACTTCGAAATAACTTTTACAAACAATGGCCACTGTCTTTCAGTCATGCATACTATTGTGTTAATGAACAATAAAATTGCAGTGTAGTAATATTGTTTGTTTTTGTCACTGCCAAAATTTCCAATACCTTTTTACTAGGCAATGGACACTGTATTTCAAGCATGCAAAGTGTTGTGTTAATAAACCATAAAATGTAGGGTAGTTATATCGTTTTTATCACACTCCCATAATTTAGAATTACCTTTTACCAGGCAATGAACACTGCCTTTGAATCATGTGTTAATGAACCATAGCAATGTTGTATTACCATTCTCATTACAAAACATTAAACACGAAGTTGCGTTCAGTTATTGTATTAACAGGTCTGTAATGTTCTTTCTTTTGCTCCCTGTTCATCGCAATATGTTGTCATCAAAAGACAGGGGATTTAGTTTCGTAAGAAACTGTGTAGAGTGTCGGTGGGGAAATGAAACACTTAACCCTTTCACTCCTAAGATCTGAATAGCAATTCTCTCAAGCGACTGCCATGCATTTGGTTTTAAGTTAGTTCGGTGAATTTGATGTCAGATCAAATAAAAATGTCTGAGAATATCATTTCTGCGATTCTCATTAACTGTTAGCCATTCATTACATTGTTCTTGTATGGAGGAGTACCATCCCGTACCAAACACCGACAAGAGAGCTGAAAATAAGACGCATTGTGGAGTATTTGTGGTTAAATTCGAGGCATTTGATATATGATAAAAAATGGGCATCGAGTGTTTGATACCTTATGGAACCAAAATGATTTAGAAGGAGAAATTAACGATGCAAAAACGAGCCGTATTGCATCAGATATCCAAACACGTAACGGTGCCTGATTTCCTTTGCCTTTCTCTTATGCATTATTAATGAGTTTGAGAACTTACCGGATCAATGGAAATATCTGGGCAACTGTACACCTACCCCTCCCCTAACACAACAAGGTATAATAAGTTAAAAAGTTAGCGCTAATGTTGGGTTAGGGGAGGGGTAGGTGCACAGTTGCTCAGATACTTCCATTGATCCAACTTACCTTGTTCTGTACTTGTACCGGTAGATGCCTCATGCAGCACCACTAGTGATGAGTACACATAATATGACTCCTATGGTTACTATCAGAGTTACAAATATATCATCCCCTGCACTAGTAGTTCCACCATTTTCAGTGCTGTTTGGCTGTTCAAGACAAGAGGAAGAGAGAACAGTTAGTGCAGTGCTTTTGTGCGTGTTAATGTACGAATCTTGTACACACCACTTTGGCTATTATTACTGTCAAAAAGTGTTTGGAATAGTTAGTAAGTTTAACAGTGCTCGAAATTAGAAAAAAATCCAGGTTGTCCTTATGGCAAATGCCGGACAACCTGGCCCATGACTTTGGTTGTCCTGATAAGGACTTCGTTGCCCTTAACATGTTCTATGATTTTTGCCTAGTTACAGTATAGGGTTTGACCAGAGAAATGATACCCCTATCAGTATGCCTCTGTTTTTATAGTTCTCGAAGTGCTGCGAATAATAAATATTTAATATCTCAAACAAAGTAAGTATAACCCTATAACCCAACCATTTACTTCATTATAAAGCTTACAATTATTACTCTTACTTCAAAATTGTCGCTTGAAAGATCTGTAAGCACGGATCCCACAATGTCCCAGAAAAGACTAAATGCGCGTGCGGCAAAATATTTCGAGGAGGTCTGGGTTTGAAGACAACACGACAAGCTTATTGTGGCTTATTGAATCGAACGAACGGCGTTCACTTAACGGTTACAACCTTCCATTTCCTTTGTTTTGCAAATTGTCATGGATCCTCATCCATCTATCAGTATCAGGAGATAAACCTCGCATTTAGACCTGTTTTCGTGTCTCACGTTTATAGCTTCTGTTCTTTATTCTGTTACGCATCGCAGTAATGTAAGTACAATTTTTTCCTGGGTTGTCCGACGAATTCTTCTCGGGCAACTAGCCCTTTATTTTTCCCAAAAAATGGTTGCCCGAAGGAAGTTTTAGTTGTCTCGGGCAACCGGGCAACCGCTAATTTCGAGCACTGAGTTAGCAGAGTTTTTTCAGGATGTAAATCAGAGGGTTGCATGTTAATAATAAATCAAGTGACTGGAGTCTTTCATGCTGGTGGTTTATAAATTTGTTGAGCGAACAAAGGATACAGTCAGAATAATAAACACCAGGATGAATCAACAGCGGGAAGGGGAAACAAGAGGAATGATGGGAAGGACAACACTTTTTTCCCATTCCCACCATAGTTAGTAGAGGACTAACTATGTTCCCACCTTACCGTAATTTTCCGCTGGAAATGGGAGAAGACTGGGGATGACTCAGGATCCGGTTTATACTTCATGCCAGTATGCCATATAGTCTCCAGCGCTACATGACTATATGGCATACTTGCATGAAGTATAAACCATCAAACTATGCCGTAGCTAAAGCTAAAGTTGTTTAAAGGAGACGAAAAGAGCTGGGTACAGACTGTTGTTGTAACTTGTTGTTATTTCATGGTTTACCGTAAGATAAGGAAAAAAAACTTGAAGGTAATAGACATAATTATATCTCTCAGTTAGTACACGCGCTGTGATGATTGGTCAATATAGTGGGCCGTACTTCACTGTACAGCATGCTAAATTTAAAAGTTTGTTTTGGTTGCCAAAAAAGTCTCCAAAGATATAATAAATATCTTACAAAGCTTGTTTTCTCAGTCCGTACTGTAAGTTATGGATCCTTGTTTTTTTTTTCCGGACAGATATCATAAATCCAAGCAGAAAAAACTCGGTCCACAACTTACAGTACGGACCTCGAACTTGGTTGGTAAGAGGTACTTACAAGCAGACAGATGGATGTTGGACAGGGAGCAGTGTTGACAGTTGACATACCTGACATGAAGGTGTCAGACTTGCAGCCAAGGTATTAGTGGTTGTAGCTGTTGGCCAAACACTTTTATATGTTGATGAAGCACCTCGATTAACAGATGTTGGCATTGCATGGCCACTAGAGATTGTCGGAGTGAAGCAGGATGAGCCAACCTTACAGCTTGTTTCACTCAAAGATGAATTGGAAAGTTGAACTACAAAGAAGGCAAGTTGACAAGCTGTTAAAAGACTTTTGATAGAAGATATGACTCTCTCAGTATGAAAACAATGAGTTTTTAGTGATAATTGTGCCTGTATCTGAAAAACTCAGTTGGTAGAGTGCCAGCTTGTCACGCGGGAAGTTGTGAGTTCAAAGCTCACACGGACCAAGACGCAAGGTCTTAAAATAACTCAGGAGAATGTGCTGCCTTTGTTATGACACCTGCAAATGGTCAGAGATTCTAGTCTTCTCAGATAAGGGCAAAAAACAGTAGAGCCTGTCTCACACCACTATTGTGGGAAGTTAACCCTTTAAGCCCCAATAGTGTCTTTACAGATTTTACTCTGGCTAATGCCAGACGATTTTACTCGTCACAGGGAGACCCCTCGGGGCTTGAAGGGTTAAGAGATCCCACAACACTGTTCGAAAAAGGTCGGGGACGTTCATGCTGTGGTCACCTTGGTAAAGTTTGATTGTAATTATTTCATTAACGAGGGCCACTGGTTTTCATAAAAGGACAGGCTGGAATGTTACTCACACTGGCAATTTTGCAAACACCAGTGTAACCCTCTATCAGCTGTCAGGACCAGCTGTCTATGCAGATCAGTAGTAGGTTTAAATCAATTAAGCTTCTTGTGCATTAGGAAACAACAAAGTTGTACCGCCTGGGTTTAATCCTTGCATCTTTTGATCAGAAGTCTATTACGCTAAAACACAACAATCCAGCCTCACAATACCAAAGAGAGACTGACATAAGTTAAAAAAAAAAGTTTGCAGAGGCAATGACACAGGGTTTACATACATTCCAAACTGCCTTTGGCTTTGAACAGCAAACAACGATCATCCTCCCCTTCTACATATCTTCTCTTGCACCTCAAATCCACTTTAACCAAAAATCCTTTATATTTCATTAAGGCTGGAGAATTCCCAACAACCTGTAAATAATGTAAATAAGGTTGACCCTTCATACAAATTTCAAATGTCTGTTTTGGCTCTAAACAACAGTTTTGTGTCAAGTTTCTGCAGACTATAAAAGATGATTCTTTTTCAATCTTGATGTTTTATGCAGTTATAAAGCAAATTATATGTCCTTCTAAATATTCATAATTCTCTAATTTTACCATATAACTTCTGGACTCACTGCCTGGGGCAAATTGCATCCAGTGTTTATTTAAACAAGATTTGGTTCTTCAAAAACAAGTGTTGTGCTTAATCTATTATTGTACAAGTGATCGTAAATGTTGGTTTGCTCTTTGCACAGAGTTGTATGTGCTTAATAGAAGAAAGACATGATGAATACTCTTGATGACTGTGAGCTACTAGAAAAAAGTTGTTAATATGACTTACCGGTATGTACATGAACATAATGATGTTACAGTGTCAATAAAAGTACAATTCAGATCTCGTTATGCAAAGTATGTATATTATGACTGTACTCGTGATTTGTGTAAGGGCTGGTTCACACTTTGACATAAGCATAAGCATAAACATAACGAAGCATAAGAAAAATATGTGTGAACCGGAGTTACATAAGCATAAGCATAAGCATAAGCACAAGGAATGGAACTTTTTCCATTTTCTTATGCTTCTGCTTATGCTTATGTAACCCCGGTTCACACATATTTTTTTTATGCTTATGTTTATGCTTATGCTTATGTCAAAGTGTGAACCAGCCCTAAGCAGCTGTATACTCACCCCAATAAAATATTGTTTTTTTTTTTTTCACACGAGTAATTAAACTGACTGTTGGCACAAATGACCATTAAAATGTGGGACTGAAGTGTCCGATAACGAAAATTCCCCATACGGATCCCACATGTAGGTTTGTATACATTTTACGTTACGCATGGTAAATGCTTTAAGTAAAATGCCGAGTGAAAGCGCCTCAAGTGTCTTGTTAATTTTTTTTTTACTTCATATTATATAACTTAAAGTATGTTGGTGACTGACCCACCTCAGATTGCAAAAATGCTATCTGCAGGTCAACATACATTTTAATTCTTATTATGAAAATATAAGCAAAATAACATGTGTTAAGTGTGTATTTGTAGAGATTCTGTTGTTTAGATACTCGATTGTGATTGGATAATTTGTATGAAAATTTGCTTGGGTAAACTTGATTTGAGAAGTCACACTATGAGCCCTGATATTCAAGATACAAATTCCCCAAGGTGGTTTCCCAAGAATTTCTGATTACCTATATTCATTGGTTGCATTGCTATTGCAACTAGAGGCTCTCAGGAGCGTTCACTCGTGCTACACTTGATAATACAGCTTCGAACAAATGTGAATGTGGGTTTACGCCTAAGTTTTGTATATATTGTATACTATATGGTTGGTTCCACGACCGCAAAAAACCTACCAGACTGTATATATCGCACCGTAATTCTTATCGACGTCGTGTTTAAGCTGAGTGATTTTATCAGAACGTTTTCTAAGGTTTTACAGAAATTTCAGTGATAGTTGGGTTTGTTTACTAATCAAATTAATGTTGACCAATCAGCTTTCTTGGTTCCCACGGTAAAAAACAGTCGTGAAACTTGATGCCATTCATCTGATTCCAAGTTATCGAAGGCAAAGAAGCGATATGTGGGAAAAACAACAATATTACTCCTCAATCGCCGGATATACTTTTCTTCCGATTTAGCCTTATTGGCTCTGTTCCCGCTAATCTCTTTCCACACGACCACGCAGAAAAAAAACTTGAGTTTAAATAAGAAATTAAAAGATCCATGGATTTGAAATAAGGCGCCTCGCTTTCACGTCTTCAGGGACACCGCAGACCGCGAGCAGCGCAGGCTTGCTTATTCTCAACGTCGACGATAGACTTATAGGAAACCGAAACCTAGGTTGTTTACCATTTAAGTAGTTGAAAGTTATGGCGGTCCATTTCCGCCAAAATTCGATCTTTGTATTTTATACTCGACTTGCTGTATTTTATGCTACCTTACACAATGCGACATCCAACTGTGTCTATTGTACATGGTACTTTTTGTTTTTTAAATTCAATATCACCTATTTGTGTTGCCAAATTGACGATTTTCTTCTGTTTCTTATAAAAATGTAAACAATGCAAGTTTCGACTTTCGATATTTTGTATTCAACATCCAAGTTCACGTATTCGGCTTCGTTCGACATCCTTCCGCAATCCATTGAGAGAGGACATCGCAGGCGCAGCTTATCTCCACCCCCATCCCCCCGGGAGCTGTGGCAAAAAGCCCTTCAGTAGAGTGGAGTAGAGAGAATGATCCTATCCCATGACGGTCGCATGTTTGTCTTTTCAACATGGCGGTTCCTAGACTGTGGAACGAACACGACACAACATTACACAAGATTCAAGAGGGCCAAATCCAAATCAACGATCAAAACAACTACAGGCCTCTTGACAACCCCATGGTTAGAGACACACAGCAAGGTGTCACGTTTAATTACGAACCTTCACCTTGGTAATCACATTGATAACATGACAAAGAAATGGCTATCCCAAACACCAAATCCACCTAGAATACCAGAATTCTATACTCTTACAAAAATTCACAAGCCAACCATCACAGGTAGACTAATAATCTCCGGTTGTGATGGGCCAACAGAAAGAATATCATCTTTTGTTGATACACTGCTCCAATTACCTATATCGAAATCACAGGAGTCGTATCTACAAGACACCACCGATTTCATAAATTTCATTGAGAGAACCAGCGTAAATAAACAAACATTCCTTGTTTCGATGGACGTAACGAGCCTATATACAAATATACCACAAGAAGAGGGTATCAAAGCAGTATGCGACGCATACGACAAGTTCCACAATAATAGCCCTCCAATACCTACATACTACCTCAGAGAAATGCTTAGTGCAGCAAAGTGTTACAAGCGTGACTTATCGTGACATAGCGTGATAACAACACTTGCGTAATAAGAATGCAGTGTAATCGGCATAGCCTCACGTAAAATTTGCTGTACGTGAGATCAACGTGTTGCTCAATATGTAGACTCCCTTTCTGTTCTATTTCCTTACATGGCAATCGTGCACCGATAATCGGAATGCTGTGTGGCAAATACTCGTAGTCATTCTACTAAAGAGAGAGATGCATATAGTCCAGTTGGTGTAGTTACTGTCCTTATAAGTGCAAGCTAGCCCCAGTTCCGGGCTAGTCCGTACGCTGATCGGCCTTACGCTACATTAGTCTCATACTTAAAGAAAACTCCTTCCAAGTCAATGGAAGGAACTATCTTCAAATTCACGGCACTGCGTTGGGCACGAAAATGGCTGTCGCTTTTGCCAACATATTCATGTCTAAAATTGACACACAAATCCTAAGCAAAACTGTCAAAAACCTACAGTCTGGAAACGTTAATTTGACGATATATTTTCACTGTGGGACACCAGCAAAACAGATATCGAAAGATTCATCGAACAAGCTAATTCACATCATCCTACAATTAAATTCACAGCGGAAATCTCAAACACAGAAACCACATTTCTGGATACAGTAATATACAAAGGCGAAAGATTCAGGGAACAATCAATCCTTGACATAAAAACACATTTTAAGCCTACAGAAACCTTTCAGTACACCCACTACACCTCTTGTCACCCGCCAAGTGTGAAAAAAAGGATTCATAAAGGCGAAGCTCTTAGACTCCTAAGAACAAATTCTTCAAAAACCACTTTTGAAGAGAACATTCTAAACTTCAGAGTACGCTTGGTCGCAAGGGGCTACCCACTAAATCTGGTAGATAAACACCTATCAGAAATTAACTTCACAGAAAGGAAGTCAGCGCTCAAACAGAACAAAAAAGATAGGAAAGATATTTTTCCTTTTGTCACACAATATGAACCAGCAGTGCCAAACATCAAACAAATTTTAATGAAAAAATGGCACATCATACAGGAACGACTACTCAAAAAAATCTTCAAAAATCCACTCATCATATCTTTTAAGAAAGGTAAATCTTTAAAAGATATGCTCGTTAGAGCAAAAATATAAAAGGTTCTCAAATGTTTCACACCGGTAGAAATTGTGCGGCCTGTCACGCCTTGCTTCCTCCTACCGCTCATTTTAAAAAGACAAACATGCGACCGTCATGGGATAGGATCATTCTCTCTACTCCACTCTACTGAAGGGCTTTTTGCCACCGCTCCCGGGGGGATGGGGGTGGAGATAAGCTGCGCCTGCGATGTCCTCTCTCAATGGATTGCGGAAGAATGTCGAACGAAGCCGAATACGTGAACTTGGATGTTGAATACAAAATATCGAAAGTCGAAACTTGCATTGTTTACATTTTTATAAAAAACAGAAGAAAATCGTCAATTTGACAACACGAATAGGTGATATTGAATTTGAAAAACAAAAAGTACCATGTACAATAGACACAGTTGGATGTCGCATTGTGTAAGGTAGCATAAAATACAGCAAGTCGAGTATAAAATACAAAGATCGAATTTTGGCGGAAATGGACCGCCATAACTTTCAACTACTTAAATGGTAAACAACCTAGGTTTCGGTTTCCTATAAGTCTATCGTCGGGCATTCTGACTCCAAAAATTTTTTTTCATTAATTTTCTGGCTCAAAATGGTTTTTTGGGTGTGGTCATTAATTTTTTGGCTCAAAGTGGTTTTTATGTTAATTAGGGTGTGGTAATTTACATTGACGTAATTAAATTCCTGAGCGACGTTAGAAACGAGCCTCTAGAAAGTAAACATCAAATTCACTTATAGAATTGCTGGTTGCCACGTCGTAAAAGTATGAATGGAATGCATGGGTGTGGTATTAAAAATGTTTGCGTGGGAGGAATTTGTATATTTTTGGATCAAAAGAGACAATGATGAATTTCGTTGAATATACATTTGTAACACGTTACAAATGTTAAAAATTTAAACTTCGGGTTTGGTAGTGGTAGTGATTGCTATATTTTGAAGCAAAGAATGTGCATTCATGGTTATCAAAAATGCAAAGATTGCAAAGGCGTTAGAATTTGTGAGCATGGTAATGTTAAATACAAATGTATAGATTGCCCAGGCTCTGGAATTTGTAAGCATGATAAAATAAAAGGACATTGCAAGGAGTGTAGCTCCCACTATTTTTGTATACATGGTAGGTATAAGACTAATAATCTTAAGAAGAAATGTCATATGTGTACTGGTGATTATGTTTGCGAGCATCAATGTATAAGGAGACGTTGTGAAAAGTGTGGTCCATTACCAAATACTTTTGTAACGCGATTCACGTTACAAAAGTTCACTTATGCTAATTCTATAGGGATCTTTTAAAAAACATTAATAATTATATTAGAAAAATAATATGAACTGGGATTTAATCATTATAGATATTTTAATTTTAATGTTTGTAATAGGATTAATTATTTACTTTGTATTTGGTTATAAAAAGAATGTTTACACATTTAATAACATGAGATACCCAAGAAGATTAAGATTCTAT
Organism: Ricordea florida; assembly: GCA_949710005.1. Taxonomy (NCBI): domain Eukaryota; kingdom Metazoa; phylum Cnidaria; class Anthozoa; order Corallimorpharia; family Ricordeidae; genus Ricordea; species Ricordea florida. The sequence goes on from OX453285.1 coordinate 22,816,744, forward strand.
AATAATAGAAAAGGATTGGATTCAAAGAACAAGTATGAAGAGGAGTGTAGAAGAATATTACAAAACATATTCGGAGCCGAGTTTCCTTCAATCCGTCCAAATTGGTTGAGAAATCCAGGAACGGGTAGGAATCTTGAACTTGATGGATTCAATCCTGACATAAAAACATGTATGGGTACTGGATTGGCATTTGAATATGATGGGCTTCAACATTATGAATACACATCTATGTTTCATAGAAATAGGAGTGATTTTCATTATCAGGTTTTCAAAGACTCACTGAAAAATAATGTGTGTCAATCAAAAGGTATTGTACTTATAAGAGTGCCACACTTTGTACCATTTAACGAACTAGATTCTTATATTAATTCAAAACTTGAGAAATGGTGCTTAAAAAATGAAATTTGATTTTTATTGATTTAGTGGTTGCTATTTTACTGAGCTTTTATGGAAAGGTTACCAGTAAAGGAGCTAAAAGAAGTAGCTAGAAAAGCTGGAATACATGGGTCTAGTAAACTAAAAAGATTTGAATTAATAAAAGCTCTGAATGATATTCAGTATGGAATTTGTGAACATGGCGAAGATGAGTATCTATGTGAGAAGTGTTATGGTCCTAGGATTTGTGTTGATGATAATAGTAAAGATACTGTTTTTCTTAATAATAATAAAAATTTTTATAAAGGTGTGGTAGGAACACCAATATCTGTTATATATACAGTAGATTTGGGAATACTATTTTTGAGTATTAGTGTAGTGTGTATAATATTTATTATGTTATACAAAAATCAATGTGTGATTGAACTTCACAAAGATGTACAAATTAATGCTAAGACTTTTATAACTCGATTCAAGTTATAAAAGTTCAGTAAATTAATAATAATTAAACATACTTTACTATAACCTCCCTATTGTACTTCCTAGCCATATTAATAGCTGACTTAGTACCTGTTGAGTAATGTGAAGGTAAGGCTAATACATGTGTTACACACTCCATAATAGCCCTATTACGAATTGGCCCAGCCGCCTAATGCCATAATAGTCCCATTGAGGTTCAAACTTCTTGAAGGGTATTCCATTTTCAATGGCAAAATCTTCAGCCATTGTGTCAACCCCACTTGCACCTCCAGATACGATGTATTCAATATCTGGGAGATCCAACTTCCATTTCTTAAGAGCCTTACTTATTTGATCTTTCAAGAAGTCGCTGTCAAAGAAGTTTCTACTACCAACGATGGCTATAGTGATACCATGATTTACGAATGGGCATATACTTGGATTGGTTATTTCAATTTTATCTGAAAATAATCCAAGCCACTGATGCAGCTGCAATGGTTAATACCATTAGAATATCCTCATGGTTGGTAGTGGCTTTTTCGTCAGATTCTGGTTGAGAAGCAATCTTTTGTTGTGTTGGCTTTGACCTTAAGGATGATGCTGCATGTGGTAACTTAACTTTTGAAGAACCTAGGTTATGGCTTATCCCTACAGTTTTAGTCGTCTCCAGGTTCACATTTGTGTTAACACCAAATTTCATATCACCTGTGGCTTTCATAAGGTTGTTATTGTATCCAACCACACTTTCTGTGTTTATAATCATATTACTGGGCATTAACCATATTCCAGGTGCAATGGCCAAATCCAGTCTTAATTTAATTAGCTTCTTGAGTGGCTAGTTGGTATCTTTGAACCGAGCTTGAAATGTCATTCTCTATAACACTACTTTCAAACAAAGCCAAGAATTCTTGTTGAGTTTCAATTGCTCCACCACCAGTACCAACAATCGAATTTCTGGTGTTAACTTGTGCACCCAAGACACAGTAAACAAAAGCCTCAGCAGATCGATTCAATCTACCAAGTCCAGCTTTGGTGAGTCCATAACTACTAGTTGGAATGAACCAGGCATATTTATAGTCAGCAAAGTCATCATTGCGAATGAATGAGATTAGATTGCCTTTTTCCTTCTTACCACCATCATCAGAGAATTTACCACCATCACCAGGCCATTGGTTTGCATCTTTATCATAGTTTCGTATCACATGTACATTCTGGAATCCCCCACCTCGGCCATGGTAGCCAGCTCCATAGTCAATGAAGATGTCACCCAGGCCATGGTTTCGCCCTCCTTTCCATCTAAAATCCGAATTATTAGCTATTCCGAATTCAGCGCACAATCTTTGGTAGGCAACTTTACTGTATGGATTGTTGTTTATGACAAATGGTTGTTCATCAGGCAATGGCACACTTAATTCGTACAGTATTCGCCTTATGGTGAAGTACACGTGAAACTTCATGAATCCAGCCACCACTTTAGGATAGTTCAAGCTTTCAAAGGGGCTTATACCACATCCAGAGGTTGCACACCACACTGCAAAATTAAGCTGTTGAGGCCAGTAATTCATGTCAGGTGCGTTCAACCATTTTCGGCTTTGTTTTCCAAATTTGAAAGTCACAACTTGGGATGTAAACACATTACGCATCCTAGCAGTGAACTTCTTGGTGTTTGAAACGTAAATGTCTAATGAGGTTAGCATGGTTGTGGTATCATTTGTAGGTTCATCAAAGTCAACGGCTGGTATTGGGTAATGATGGTTTGTAATGTTTAGACTATCTGGGAATGAGCTAATTATTTTATCATTCAAACCTAAATCAGTCCAAAGTAATATCTTAAGATTGGGTTTAAGTCCATCAGTCCATGTCTTGCCAGTAGGGTCATCATAAGACATGACTGTTAATCCATTACCTACCCATTTTATATACCCACCATAGCTATCATAAACAAATTTGAACTGGCTCAAGTCAGCTTTTGGATATCTAGTTTTGAAATCATTGAGTAAGCCCATCGTTTGGGTAGAAGGGTTCTAGCTTTTAATTCATGCAATAAGATACCTTTTCATAAGTTATGGTTATGGCCCTCCTTTTAGTTCTTTGAGTATTTCTTTTCGTACCCTCTGTCTCAATACCATAGGGTCTTCCCCAGTCAGATTTTTTTGAGCTTTAAGTCGTATTTCAGCCTTAAGTTTTTCAAACTTCTTGAGTTCTTCAATTACCAAGGAGAACTCTTCGTCAGAAATCTTATTATCGTTAAGTGCTTTGGAAACCAAGTCTTCAATGGTGTTTATTTTTGATTTAGCCAGTGTAATGGTACTTTGGTGTTTGACCGCTTTCTTGTCAAGTCTCTTGGAGATTTGTTCACACGCTATGGAAATACAAACAAATATTCCACTAGTCACCCCTACGGGTATAGCTGTCACAATTCCAACTCCACTCAAAGAGGTGCCCAATCCACCAGCCGCTAAGATACAAGATAGTATACCACAGGTTGAGCTTGCATTTATGAGCACGCCTTTGGACCGATTGTACTTTTTGAGTACAGTCTCATAATGATTCAATTCAGACTTAAGCGTTTTCAAAATGTCAGTACACTGCTGGAGCCGGAATGAGGGCCCATCAGTGGGAGGTGGAGCCGTTGGAGGTAACTCGGGATAGATTCTGTTATACTCATCCATGTTTGTTACGACTGGGACTTTCTTTTAAAATGTTATTTGAAACTTAAGGTGACAGTGATGGGAGAACCCTTCAAATCCAACCTTTTCCATTCACTGTCGAATATTCTTAAATCAAAGTGATTTATGGGACTATTTGATTTCTGTGCCGGGATGACTGGATAATCCTGTGAGGGTATGTTTGCAAGTAGGTATGAGGGTGAAACATTCACAGCCGGGCTCAATGATTGAACTTTATTTGTTGTATAGGATGACAAGTTATCCACTAGACTGCAAGTAAGTCTCAGGGGCTCCTTGATCTGTAGACTTATGGGGTATAACTTGCCAGGATTTATGATTTCAGGCACACCAAGACCAATTTGCAACCCTCTTGTGAGTTTAATGTTGAAGTTCTTGTTGGAGTACAGATAGTCAACAGTATAAGTCTCAATGATTGAGATCTTAGCATTATCAGTATCGTTGAGAAATATAGCTTGGATACTGCGTAGTGAGTATATGTACCTGGTTGGATTATTATGAGGGGCCGGTTGTCCTCGTTGAGTAAACCCTGGCGATCCTTGAAATTCACTAATCGTTTAGACATACTACAATCCAGGAGTTGTATTTTACTAACCTTTTCCAGAGGAGGATCCAAATACACCCTAGTTTCAGATTCGTACATGGTAACGCTCAACATTTTTTGATTATTACTCCTTCTCCTTTAAATTTCTATATTTAGCCTCACTGAGGAATTGAGTTTTAACGATTCCACAGCTGGCACATTTACACTTCATCATGGCCCTACCCTTGGCGGTTCTGGTGAAGGTCTCACTACCAGGCACGCATTCAGTTTGTTTTTTCTCTTTGACGCAATAGCTCTTCATTTATATTCACTTGTGTTTCTTCTTTAATTCTTCTACAAAGTAAAGTACAACTGCCACTATTAATAGCCAAGCGTTCTTACCCAAGAATGAAATGACGTCACCCGCAGTCTTGAATAAGAAGCTTACAATGGCGCCAATCATACCAGGTAATAATTCACCCAGCTTTTTACCAATCGTCTTTAGTCCATCACCAACGCCTTTACCCAATTTCGAGAGTCCTTTGGAGAGGTTGCTGACTATAACACCAATTACCACTCCAACTGCATTCATAACAGCAAAGACTGTGAATCCATATTTCTTGAATATGGCCTTGACACCCGGTCTCGCAATGACATTCGTTCTTGGATTTGTTCATTCTCATCCTCCAAGTTGGCTATCTCTTGTTCTTGCTCAGCAATCTCTCGAGAGAGAGTTTCTATTTGACTACTTTCCTCTGGGGTTTTCAGTGGTTTGCCTCTGTGGAATTTTAGCTGCTCCTTCTGTTTGGTTAACTTGATCTTTTTCTTAGATATCTCACCATCATTAGCTTCCACAGCTTCATATGCGCTTGGCCCTAGACTATTCTTGATTGTATCTGGTATCTTATCATTCAGTTCATCATCACCTTTGAATAATACATAAGGTTTTGATCCTTTCCTAAACAATTTTACAACTACTTGCTTGAATTCATTAAGTCTAGCTGTAAACTTGGAAGTATCAACGTGGGGGAATTTTGATCTAATCTTAGCCCAAGCTTCATCTTGTTCAATTTCCATTTCTTCTATCAATAAGGGTCGAGTTTCATCAACACCACCAAACGAGGTTTCCTCCTCTTCATCAGGGTCAATTGGACGAGTGGTTGATGTCTTTGTGATTGGGCTCAAATAAAGTGTATCGTCCCCATCATCATCACCTGGCTCATTTAGTGTAGTCGGATCTAAATCAGGATCATAAGCAGTTGCCATATTTGAAGTTAAATATGGGAACTTTCTAAATTGATTCAAAAGTCTCGTATATTCATATCTTTTATGTTCCATATCTCATCATGGGAACCTGGGATTTTTCTAACTTAATGGCCATTGGTAAAACACGCTGTTTCATTTCACTCTTGGCATTGGCTATAGGATCAAAGACTCCTTTCCATTCTATAACAGGTTTCTCACCAAATTTTAGTTGTGTTGCTCTTAAACCTACCATACGAATATATTCACTTGGAGTTATTGTATTATCTGTTACATATTCATCCATTATAACCACTTACTAGTAATGTATCCTAAGGCTAACATCCCACCAGAAACATAAGCCATTTCTCCCATTTTTTGATCTGAATTAGGTCTATTAAGTAGTCGGAGAATTTAGGAGTATTGCCCATTTGATTGTACAATCTCAGCGCTTCATCTGTCTTTGATATATTCTCAGAGGCTTGGTTTTGATCACCTTTCCTCTCTTTCATAAAGTCAATATAAGCCATTCGTTTCTCTTCATAAGCAGCATAGTCTTTCTGGTACTTCTCCATGGCTTTGTCATGCCTTTCTCTTTCGAGTTGGAGATCAGACGATGAACCACTAAGGGCCTTTGCTATATAATTTCCACCAATGAAGGCTGTTGCATTGAGGACTGCTCCTCCAAGCATGATTGCTATAACTTGCCATTAGTTACTGGGTAATATCTTCTGATCCTCTAAGTAAGTTTTGAGATGCATGCTTGCACTCAATACAGCCACCCATTTACCATAATTCATTATACTTGATGATGGATCGCCAATGAATGATTCTCTCAGGGCCTTTTTGCCCACATAACCTACAGCAGCAGCCAGCCCAATGAGCACTGCAGAGTCAGTAACTGTCTTTACGAGCTTGTTGTCAAACATTTATGATTACATCCATTCATCTTTTAAATTATTTTCTTCTTTGGGTGGCTGACTTACACTATCAATGGTTGGAGGGCGATTGAAATTAATAACTGGTACATGCAAGTCAGGTATTCTATCCCTATAGCTTTTGAACATGGCATAGGAAGCGAGTCCAATGGATCCAAGTGTTAGCACATTTTGGAATGATAGACTTGGTAGCCATTTATTAAGACTACTTTCATCTTTTTGTTTGTTTGATTTGACCTCCTCATCTTTCGCACGTTTATAAAAGGCCATAGCCTCATTTCTTTTGGCTTGTATCGCCTTACCAGCCTTTACTCTTTTGGGGTCTTTGACTTTTGTTTTAACTTCAGGCTCTTTAGTAATTTGCTCAACAGTGTTTTCTTCAGACATGTTATGAGTTAATCTATTCTAACCTTTAAGTCTCCTATTAAGTTTTATAATAGGAAGCTTTCAATTTCTAATATATGAATTTAAGTTTATTGTTTGTTTTTACGTGGAGTTGGTATTGGTGGGGTTTTTACTTCTTCATCAAATTCTTCTTCTACTACCAACAATTGGTGTATTGTTTGATTCTTAAATAAGACTTCTTCTTCATCATCATCATCATCATCATCTACATTTACACCAGTTAAGAATGATGTATTATCATACTCAATTGGTATGAGTTTAACTTCTTTCACATTCAAACGTAATGATGCTCCATATGGAGTGTTACCATGATTTCCCCAATATATTCCTTTTAATTCCAGGATTATATTAGCAGTGGTCAATATAAAACCTTCATCTGAAATAAATTCTGTAACTGGTGTAGGTTTATTGTCAGCATCATAGATTTTGGTCCAACACTTCACTTCATTACCTTTTTTACTAGTGTTTAATTTAAGGTATGCTCTATGAGGTTGGCTTTCATCTTTTCTAGCTGCATAAATTGGTTTTACTACATTCAATGGATCTCCATTTGAATTCTTACATGAATTCAAGGTTGCTGTTGAAGCGTTTTGGAATGTTTTTTTCTTCAAAGAATTGGCCACTAAGTCCCTCAAATTTTCAAAAGTTTGAAAAATAGATCGTTCAGGTCCAGTTGGATTATCAATAGTTTCTTTGCTTGTCATTGGATATGAAATTTGATAACCCTTTATGTTTTTCATATTCTGCAAATTTCTAGGAATATTAAAATCCCATACACCTGATATTCCCCATACAATCTGTTCAGGCAATTCAATCCATATTGGTCTAAGAGTATTAGTTTTCTCATCAATGAATCTCACATTTGAGTAAGAATTTAACCATATGATTTATCAAGCTTTGGTTCTTCAATGCGGACTTTATCCCACTTGAACTTACGACAAAGTTTAATCAAGATTGGTTTATAATAATAATAATAATAATCGAATATTTTCTCAGGATAACCCTTCAGTACATAGTACTGTTATCAACGGGGTCCTGCTAAGAATTAAAAATATTAAGATATATAAAATAAGATACATATTAAAAACCGTTGAAAATAGAATAGAATTTACAAGTAATAATCGTCTAAGGCTTTCCTAAATAAGACTCTAGAATTAATGTTTCTTAAACTTAAAGGAAATAAATTAAAAATCGAGGCACCTAAAAAATAAAAGCTACGGCGCGCAAAATCCAGTCTGACTTTTGGTAGTTTTGCAGTTTTCCCATTGTTGCGGGTGTTTAAAGCGTTATGATGTAATCGGTGAAAATAGTCTTTGAATGGAAAGCATGCAGTTCCATTAAGGCAGTCAAATACAAAGCAGCACGCTCTCTTTTGTAAAAAGTTATCAACAGTTAGAATTCGAAGATCACAGTTCTGCGAACTGCATTTTGGAGAAATAATTTCAAGGCTTCGGGTCTCAATGGAGCGGATCATGCGTTTGCGGGACTCTGACCATCCAAGACTAGTATAGCCGCAATACGTAAATATTGGCATAATCATCGATTGGTAAATTCGTTGGGCAGTGAAAGTATCAATACTGGAACGGATGCGCCGTAAGAGGTTCACTCTTCCTGCTGCCTTCTTGTAAATTTTTTGAAAATGAGTTTCAAAATTAAGTGTCGGGTCCAGATGCACGCCGAGGTACTTATAACATGTAGTGATGTTGATGGGAAAACCGTTGACTGAGAGCTTGACTTGACAGCCTTGAAACAGGTTCAACCGCTTACCGGTACCAAACAGCATCACCTCAGATTTTCCTTTCTTTAGATTAAAAATAAGTTCATTATCACGAAACCAGTTAGATAGATTATCTAAGTCCTGTGAAAGACTGCTTTGTATCGCATCAATATCACTTGAGGATGTAAAAATCACCGTATCGTCAGCGTAAGTGATAATCTTACAATGACGAAGCGGACTATGCACATCATTAAAGAAGATGAGAAAAAGGAGGGGCCCAAGAATACTCCCTTGAGGAACTCCAGTGTTAATTGGATTTGGTTCAGAAAGCACACCGTGAAATTGAACGATCTGCTTACGATGGAATAAATAATCAGTAAACCACTGAAGTTCCATATCATATACACCAAAACGGGACAGTTTACTCAATAAAATGCAATGATTAATGGTATCGAATGCCTTTGATAAGTCAATAAAAACTGCTCCTGTCGCCTTTCCACTATCGGCCTCCTTTCTGATGAGATCAGTGAAGTAAGTAACAGCTAGTTCCGTTGAGCGGTTCGGACGGAAACCAAATTGGTACTCAAAAAGTAGATTATGACGCTCTAAATGAGCCATCAGCTGCTTATAGACTATCCTTTCCAAGATCTTTGACAAAGTAGGGAGAATTGAGATAGGCCTGTAATTGTCAACCTCAGCCAGAGACCCTGATTTGTATAGAGGGATCACCTTTGCCACTTTCCACTCACTAGGCACAACTCCAGTTTTTAGAGATAAATTGATGATAAATGTCAAAGGCGTGGTTAAAACATAGGCAGCGTCTTTGAGCAGTCCCGGGTGTTGTATTGTCCTACTAGCTTTAGTTTCCTATGGACATTTTGTTACTCATACATAATGCATTTAGTGTTGAACCTCGTGGTCGGTTGTGCTAGGAAGGCATTAAAAGCTACGTTTGTTGTCTGTTCTCGCTTTTGATGAGTTTCTCGTTAATCTAAGCACAACATAACTCTAACATGGTGACCCCGACGTGACAATACCGCCCGCATTTCTGAGCGAGGCCAACGCTTCTTAGCTACACGGAGGATCGAAAGGACATCAGCACCTTTTCAGCTCTCGATCAGATCATCTTCACAATACATCCCGTAGAGGATACTCTCTGCAAGACTCTTCAGGAAAAGACGCTTCGAACACTCCAGGCAAGTGGTCTTTGACAAATTTTCCCTGGTGTAACTTGTCATATCAGCACAAAAGAACTTTCAGTTTTGCATCCTCAATACTCGAATATTTCGTGTTTGAATATTTACGTAACTTTGAAACCAAGATGGCCGCCGAAAGTCATTATGTTCCACAAACGAAGGTCGATTGGACGTCGAACAATGCTACCTCACAGTTCAAACTGTGGCGAAAAGAAGTGGAGAGAATTATAGACGGGCCCCTAGCATCCAGATCAGACCGTGTCAAGCTTAATCACATATACATCTGGGCTGGTGCTCATGCAGAATCGCTTATAGATGCAATGCTAAACGAAGAGCCAGAATTAAGAATAACAACCCCAGCAGCGCTCCTAGATCAGTTAGCTGCATGCCTCACCCCCTCTACTTTCTTCAGGGAGAAGCGAGAAGAATTCTACAGTGTCCGACAGAAAGGTAATGAGAATACTACTGCTTACTACTCCCGAATCTTAGATTTGTATCGTCAAGCTGAGTTTCCTATCAACACGAATTTCCTCATCGTGGATAAGCTCATTCATGGCTGTGTAAGCAAAGAGTGCAAACGGAAACTGATGGCAAAGGGAAAAGATGTGTCGGTTAAAGACTGTTTAGAGCTCATGCGAAGAAAAGAAGCTGTTGAAGCCACCATGCGAAAGTTAGAAGAACCCAGCGATACTTATGTCGATGCTTCACATGCACAAGACCCAACCAAGAAATCCCAAAGGAATGGGTTTAAGAAGAAGCAGTACAAGCCTAAGCCAAAACCAGGACAATGGAAATCAGGAAGAAAGAAATCCTGTGTCTGGTGTAAGGAAGATGCTCATCCTCGCGACAAGTGCCCCGCCAACGATGCAACATGTAATTTCTGTGGCAAACAAAGACACTTTGAACGAGCCTGTCTCAAGAAAAAAGGGCAAGGCAAAGACAAGAAATCCAAGCACCAATTTGCCATAGACATCGAACCTGAATATCCTGAAGATGACAGCAGTGAATATGAATATGACTTTGACCTGAATGTTATATCAATCAATGCTCTTGATAACTGCAAGTCACGTGAAGTCTTCGCTACAGTAATGTTTCACTTGAAAGGCGATAGCAGTCCATCTTACCAGGTCAGAGGCAAAGTTGACACTGGTGCCATGGTATCTTGCATGCCAAGTTCCATGCCTCCAAAAATCGGGCTCTCCAAAAAGGACCTACAGTCCAGCAACGCTGTAATCCGTGGGATGTCCGGAGCAGATCTTCAGAACTGTGGCTTTGTGGACGTCAATGTCACCTGCAATGACATCACTGCCAAGACAAGGTTCTATGTCACCAAACGTGCGTGTGCTTTTGTTCTTGGTCTTGGATTCCTCAAAGAGTTCAAACTTGTCACTATTGCACCTGTGTGCATACAGCAAAGCATATCTGTGGAGCCTAGCCATGTAGAGGCAGTACACATCACTGAGGAATCAGAAGCTGACTATCACACTCTTCAAAAGAAGTGGAAGAAGCATCTGCCACTTGGAAAGAAAACAGGAGACCCTCTGGAGGATCTCAAACAGATCTTTCCTAATACCTTTGATGGTCAGGTTGGTCTCTTTGAAGGGGAGGTCAGTCTCAAACTCTCTCCAGATGCAAAACCAGTTCAGTTACCACCCCGTGCTGTACCACAAAGCATCATGCCTCAGTTAAAGAAGGAACTAGATAAAATGGAACAGGAAGGAATCATCAGAGCCTGTCCAGAAACTACTGAGTGGGTACACAATCTGGTAACTGTGGTCAAAAGGGATGGAACCCTACGTCTGTGCCTTGATCCAAGAAACCTGAATAAGTACCTGATCCGCAACATTCACTACACTGCATCTTGGGAGGATGTTCAGCACAGCTTCAGGAATGGTCAGTACTTCTCCACACTTGATGCCAAGAGTGGGTATTGGACCAAACAGCTTGATGAACAGAGCCAGCCTCTCACTGCATTCAACACACCCTTTAAAAAGTACTGCTTCGTGCGCTTACCCTTTGGATTGTCAGCATCATCTGAAATCTTCTGTGAACACATGGATCGAATCCTCTCTGGCATTCCAGGCACATTCCCATGTGCAGACGATGTCAAAGTGCAAGGGTCAACAGAGGAACGTCACGACATACACCTATTGGAAACTGTTGCAAAAGCGTGCCAAGCAGGACTCAAGTTCAACCCAAGCAAGTGTTTCATTAAGAAACAGCAGATCAAGTATTTCGGACGCATCATCACCCCGCAAGGTGTCCAGCTATGTCCAAAGAAAGTGAAAGGTATCACAGCACTTGTTGCTCCAAAAGACAAGCAAGAACTGCAAAGCTTGCTTGGAACAGTGAACTTCATGTCTACTTTCATCCCTAACTTGACCAAGAAAACCCATCTAATGCGCAGTCTGCTTAAACGAGATGTACACTTCATATGGACCAGCGACATGCAGAAGGAACTTGACACCATCAAGACTGACATTGTTAATGCTGTCAAGCTAATTCACTATGATCCAAACAAGCCAGCTGTCATAGAGACTGATGCTTCGTTGAAAGGACTCGGTGCAGTTCTGATCCAAGATGGAAAACCTGTGCGTTTCCTCAGCAAGGCACTCACACCTGCTGAAGCTAACTACTCCAACATCGAACGAGAACTGTTGGCAGTCCTGTTTTCTTGCGAAAAGCTACATATGTACACGTTTGGGCGGAAAATCACTGTGCACACTGACCACAAGCCCCTACAGTCCATCTTTCAGAAACCAGTCAGTTTGGCCCCAGTCAGATTGCAGAGGATGCTGCTGCGTCTATCCAAGTATGACATCCAGGTGAAGTATGTGGGATCCAACAGTGTGTTGCTCGCTGATACTCTTTCTCGTCTCGTTCAACCAGGAAGTGCCAGAGAGATCCCTGGATTAGACATCAACATCGCACAAGTTCTGAAAATAGAGTCTACCCGTTTAGAGTCCCTTCAAGAAGAGACGAAAGCAGATTCCACTTTGGCTGCGCTAACCGACCTTATCATTACTGGTTGGCCGGACAGCATGCAAGATCTATCAGACCATCTTCACCCGTATTGGTGTTTCCGGGATGAATTAACAATCCTGGATGGAATTGTCATGAAAGGGAACAGAGTTGTCATCCCTAAAAGCATGAGACCGGGAACTCTCAGTCGCCTGCATGATGCACATCAAGGTCTCACCTCAACGCTCCAACGTGCAAGACGCACTGTATATTGGCCAAAGATACAAGATGACATCAGTGAGATGGTCCAAAAATGCAACGAATGCCAAAGGCATGGCAACAAGAAGCCCAGACCTCCAGAACGGCAGATCTCAGCAACTCGTCCAATGGAAATCCTTGGAATGGATTTGGTGAATTTCCGAGGCCAGCATGCCCTAGTCACAGTCGATTACTACTCTGGTTTTCTTACCTATGACACCCTACTGGATGAGACAACCGAAGCTGTCACTGCAGTACTGAACAACATCTTCAGGAAGTTTGGCCTTGCAGAGAAGATCATTTCCGACAATGGGCCATGCTTCAGATCTGATGACTTTCGACGCTTTTGTGATCAGCTTGACATTGGGCATGTGACAACCAGCCCATACCATCATCAAAGTAATGGTCGTGCAGAAAGGGCAATAGCTACAATCGAACAGATTCTGAAGAAGAGTGCAAGCAACATTGATATCACCAAAGCCCTGACAACATACCTTGATACGCCAGTGAGCGACACTCTACCATCACCTGCTGAGCTATTCTACAGTAGGCGAATCAACACCCGTCTCAGCATGGCTATGACTCCAGCTCCGCTGACTGATCAGCAAAAGTCTCAACTTAGTGAAAGGCGCTCTGCACATCTGAAGCCTATGAAGCAGGACAATTACATCTACCTACCGAATCAACCCATCTGGTTTACTGATGATGATTCTGATGAATGGAAACCTGGGTATATTGAGTCAAAAAATACCTCGCCAGATTCATACTGGATCATTAGTGACAAGACCAACAGAAGGATTAGACGAAATAAGCGTGACATCAAGCCGCATTATGCTACCGTTACACAGCAGCGATCCCATGCGCAAATCCCTATAAGGTGTCCAATAAACTTGTCAGATGAGAAACTAACACCGCTTGTTCCCCCAACACCCTCAGAGAAACCTCCAGCAGACACTCCATGTACTGTAGGAAAATCACCATCTGTCAGTGGGAGTGAGAAAGAGACACCAAAGAAGGCCAAAGAGGAAACAACCAGAGCCAAACCAGCTGTTTCAACACCACCAGTGACAAGAACACGTTCTGGACGTCTAATCAAGCCGCCTAGAAACCTGGACTTTGTATAAAACTGTGTTCGCATTTAAAGGACTGTTGCTTTCAATGGATTGTGTCTTTTAAAGGATGGCGACTCTCAAAGTCTGTGACTTTTAAGGATTGTGACATTATTAGTCTGCTGACTAAGAACACAATGATGTTTTGATTTTGATTTTCTTTAAGACTTTTGTGTTTATATTTCTATGCTAATTTTCGGTTCTTAAACCTTCTTAAAAGGGGGCATGTTGTATTGTCCTACTAGCTTTAGTTTCCTATGGACATTTTGTTACTCATACATAATGCATTTAGTGTTGAACCTCGTGGTCGGTTGTGCTAGGAAGGCATTAAAAGCTACGTTTGTTGTCTGTTCTCGCTTTTGATGAGTTTCTCGTTAATCTAAGCACAACATAACTCTAACACCGGGGGGAAATTATCCAGTCCAGACGCTCTTTTCCGCTTAAGATTTTTTAGCTCCTTAAGAATGTCTGATTCTTTCACAGCTTTAAAAGTAAACTGACTTCCCGTGAATTGCTTGGGAAGATTTTCTTCAGCAGGTTTGCTCCAGACAAAGTCACGGAGTAAGATTGATTTCCCTTTCAGACATCTGGCAATGGAACTGAAATATTCGCAGAAGCTATTTGCAATGAAGCTTTTGTCAGTTGACTTCGATCCATTTATCACAAATGCCGAACCTTGATCAGAAGGCGACTTGGTAGGATAGAGTTTCTTGATGGCTGCCCAAAATTTATCCGGAGAGTCAGCACAATCTTTAAGAAGATCGCGATGATATCTGCTTTTGCTTTTTTTAACAAGGCCAGAAACTCTGTTGCGTTGCCGTTTATAAGAAGACCAATCGTTTTCTTGATTAGTACGACGGGCTTTCCTGAGCAAACCATCCCTGAGATTCATCTCTCTTTTCAACATGATTTTTGTTGGATATACAAATCACTACGACTAACCAAGTACAGTTTTAAATTTTTACTATACCCAAATTTTTCCTAATAGGTTTTCTATTAGGAATAATATTAGTTGTTATATTAGCGAATGGTATCAACTCCAACATTTTCTGTAGTAATTGGTTCAGGTTCTCTGATTTTGAAATGCTTAGCAATGTGAATAACTCCTGTTAGTAATGCAGTAAATCTACCACCCCTTAATACTAGTAGTCCAGACAATTCATATATCTCTTTTCTAATTAATTGATCATTCTTCCAATCATTTACTAGAGCTTCTATATCATCTATATTAACAAACTTAGCAACCAAATAAGCTATTAGTTGTAAAGAGGGATCCACTAATCCATCAGCTATCTTATTCCCAGACACAACCTGATACCTTTTGTAGTATTTTTCAACATCTTTCTCTGATAATCTATGTGTATCTTTCAAATCCATATCAACTCCAGTGTACTCCTTAGTGGAGCCTAGACATGCTAATATTGAAAGTGATTCTCTTCTCAATTCCAAATCATTATCGGTGGTGGTGATTGGTTGGTTACCCGTTTCATCATTCAAGATATTTTCAAGAGTTGCCATGTTTATGATGTAAGCGCTGGTATCTCTAAATAATTTTTGAATGGATGCCTAAGGGAGAAACACAGTCTGGCATACTTTTCCTTCTTGAGATGCTTCTTATACTTTTTACAAGTTTCAGCATCCAAGTCCCCACCATACTCCTCGAAAAGCATCTTCACTGCTATTTGTGATGGATTGTGAAATGAAACCACACAAGCCACATTCTCTCGAAATGGTTTGGATATCGATGTGAGCTGCTGAGTGAGAACCCACACTGATATACCTATATGCCTGCCAGAGAAAGCCAAATCGATGAATTTGTTTGATCTCTTCTTCAGGTCTTTGGAAACGGCGCAATCGTCCAAGATTATGAGCGCATTCTCGCCTGAGAAGAATGATGAGCAAAGAGTTAACAACTCGTTTATTTCATCCTGATCACTCGAATTTGGTGATAATACAAGGAATCGTTTATCTCCCTTTGCAAAGTTTCTATAAGTCTTGTTATGGGCAGTAGGGATAATATACCGGTACTGGCCCAAAAATAAAAAAATAAAATAAAAAATCAATTTTATTTTATTTTTTATTTTATTCAAGATTTCAGCAAAATAAAATAAAATAAAAATAAAAAATCAATTTTATTTTAATCAAGATTTATAGGATCCAAAATAAAATAAAATAAAAATAAAAAATCAATTTTATTTTATTCAAGATTTCAAGGGGTCCAGCCTAAAATAAAATAAAATAAAAATAAAAAATCAATTTTATTTTATTCAAGATTTCAAGGGGTCCAGCCTAAAATAAAATAAAATAAAAATAAAAAATCAATTTTATTTTATTCAAGATTTCTGGAAAATAAAATAAAATAAAAATAAAAAATCAATTTTATTTTATTCAAGATTTCTGGAAAATAAAATAAAATAAAAATAAAAAATCAATTTTATTTTATTCAAGATTTCAAGGGGTCCAGCCTAAAATAAAATAAAATAAAAATAAAAAATCAATTTTATTTTATTCAAGATTTCTGGAAAATAAAATAAAATAAAAATAAAAAATCAATTTTATTTTATTCAAGATTTCTGGGGGTCCAGCCTAAAATAAAATAAAATAAAAATAAAAAATCAATTTTATTTTATTCAAGATTTCTGGAAAATAAAATAAAATAAAAATAAAAAATCAATTTTATTTTAATCAAGATTTATAGGATCCAAAATAAAATAAAATAAAAATAAAAAATCAATTTTATTTTATTCAAGATTTCAAGGGGTCCAGCCTAAAATAAAATAAAATAAAAATAAAAAATCAATTTTATTTTATTCAAGATTTCAAGGGGTCCAGCCTAAAATAAAATAAAATAAAAATAAAAAATCAATTTTATTTTATTCAAGATTTCTGGAAAATAAAATAAAATAAAAATAAAAAATCAATTTTATTTTATTCAAGATTTCAAGGGGTCCAGCCTAAAATAAAATAAAATAAAAATAAAAAATCAATTTTATTTTATTCAAGATTTCTGGAAAATAAAATAAATTAAAAATAAAAAATCAATTTTATTTTATTCAAGATTTCTGGAAAATAAAATAAAATAAAAATAAAAAATCAATTTTATTTTATTCAAGATTTCAAGGGGTCCAGCCTAAAATAAAATAAAATAAAAATAAAAAATCAATTTTATTTTATTCAAGATTTCTGGAAAATAAAATAAAATAAAAATAAAAAATCAATTTTATTTTATTCAAGATTTCTGGGGGTCCAGCCTAAAATAAAATAAAATAAAAATAAAAAATCAATTTTATTTTATTCAAGATTTCTGGAAAATAAAATAAAATAAAAATAAAAAATCAATTTTATTTTAATCAAGATTTATAGGATCCAAAATAAAATAAAATAAAAATAAAAAATCAATTTTATTTTATTCAAGATTTCAAGGGGTCCAGCCTAAAATAAAATAAAATAAAAATAAAAAATCAATTTTATTTTATTCAAGATTTCTGGGGGTCCAGCCTAAAATAAAATAAAATAAAAATAAAAAATCAATTTTATTTTATTCAAGATTTCTGGAAAATAAAATAAAATAAAAATAAAAAATCAATTTTATTTTATTCAAGATTTCAGGGGGTCCAGCCTAAAATAAAATAAAATAAAAATAAAAAATCAATTTTATTTTATTCAAGATTTCTGGAAAATAAAATAAAATAAAAATAAAAAATCAATTTTATTTTATTCAAGATTTCTGGAAAATAAAATAAAATAAAAATAAAAAATCAATTTTATTTTATTCAAGATTTCAGGGGGTCCAGCCTAAAATAAAATAAAATAAAAATAAAAAATCAATTTTATTTTATTCAAGATTTCTGGAAAATAAAATAAAATAAAAATAAAAAATCAATTTTATTTTATTCAAGATTTCAGGGGGTCCAGCCTAAAATAAAATAAAATAAAAATAAAAAATCAATTTTATTTTATTCAAGATTTCAGGGGGTCCAGCCTAAAATAAAATAAAATAAAAATAAAAAATCAATTTTATTTTATTCAAGATTTCAGGGGGTCCAGCCTAAAATAAAATAAAATAAAAATAAAAAATCAATTTTATTTTATTCAAGATTTCAGGGGGTCCAGCCTAAAATAAAATAAAATAAAAATAAAAAATCAATTTTATTTTATTCAAGATTTCAGGGGGTCCAGCCTAAAATAAAATAAAATAAAAATAAAAAATCAATTTTATTTTATTCAAGATTTCAGGGGGTCCAGCCTAAAATAAAATAAAATAAAAATAAAAAATCAATTTTATTTTATTCAAGATTTCAGGGGGTCCAGCCTAAAATAAAATAAAATAAAAATAAAAAATCAATTTTATTTTATTCAAGATTTCAGGGGGTCCAGCCTAAAATAAAATAAAATAAAAATAAAAAATCAATTTTATTTTATTCAAGATTTCTGGAAAATAAAAAAAATTAAATTATGATTTAAAGAAATGGGGCAGCCTCATTAAATTAATTATGGAACAAAAATTGCAAAAATTATATTTACCACAATTGAAAAAAATTGCCGCAGAGTTTAAAATTAAAAGATTATATGGAATGAATAAAGCAGAATTGATTGAAGAGATAGGAAAATTTGCGGATGATGAGATAAAACAAAAATTTAACATTAATTATAATTATGTTTGTATTCATGGAATTTGTAGATATTTTTGTAAAGAATGCGGTGGGTCGCAAATATGCATACACAATAAAAATAAGCATAAGTGTAAAGAATGCGGCGGGTCGCAAATATGCGGACATGATAAATATAAATATCAGTGTAAAGAATGCGGCGGGTCGCGAATATGCGAACACGGTAAACAAAAACAACAATGCAAAGAATGCGGTGGTTCGCAAATATGTGAACATGGTAAACAAAAATATTCTTGTAAGGAATGTAGAATAAAAAATAAAAATTTAATTGTGGTTTAAAGAGTTGTGCCAGAATTAATAGTTAATATGGAACACCAATTAAAGAGTAAAAATCTTTTAGAACTTCTAAAAAAGGCCATAAACGAAAATGGTAAAAATTTAGAAAGATTAATAGTGAAACAACTAAAAAAAATTATTAAAGAAAAAGGTAAAAAATTACCTAAAAAAGTAATTATTAAAAATTTACGTAAAATTCCTGAAATTGCTGAGGCTCTTGATAATATCACAAACAAACCGCAAAGATTAATTATGGATGAACCAATACCTGAAATTAATATTCCCATTCTAAAACCTTCTAAACCTATTTCCCAACCAGAAAGAAAAGTTTACAAAAAGATAAATAAAGAGATTAACAAGTTAGAAGATTGGTTACTATCTTATATCCCCGAGCCTACCAAAAAGACTGTAAATAAAAGATTAGATGGTTTGAAGAAAAAGGTTAACCAAGCATTCAAGATAAAGAATGAGGAACCACTTTCAAATCTAATCAATAAAAACATCACCGAAATTACTAATAACAAACCAACAAAACCTGAAATAGAGGTAAATATATCTGAGATTGTGAGAGATGAATTGAATGAAAGGAGCAACAGATTAACCCCAAAACAAAATCAAACAGCATTGAGGGGGTATCTGAAAACACATCGTATAGATGGACAAAAAGGGTTTGGTCCAAAGACATTTATTAATAAAATAAAACCAAAAGTTTTAGATCTTATTAATAAGCAAAATAAGCCTATCAAAATAAAGTTCATCTTTACCTGTAAATTCATAAAAAAGAATCCTGATAATGATCTTATTGATGAATGTTTGGGGTACTTTCATTCAAAAAATGTGGAAATAATAACAGAAGCAACTGATTTTTCTGAACTATACGATACAATGGTAAATTACTTACTTGAATTGATTGAAGAGTTTCAAAATCGAGGTTCTGGATGGCAATTTGATCAAGTGGAATACTTTGATATCAATATAGATCCTTATGAACCTATTTCTGGCAGTTCCTATATTTCGCTACCATTAATATTGGAATTAAAGAAAGCAATTATAAACGTTAAAAATCTGAATGATCATGAATGTTTCAAGTGGGCAATAACTTCTGCTGCGTTTCCAAAAAAGAAAAATCCACAAAGACTAGATAAACAAATGATAGAGAACTCAAAGAATTTTAACTTCAAAGGAATAGAGTTCCCCGTTAAATTGAATGATATTGGTAAGTTTGAAAAACAAAATCCCTATTATACAATTAATGTACATGGATTTAATAAAGATAACCAAGAAGTATATCCTCTAAGAATAAGCAAGAAACAAAGTGGTTATTTGATTGAATTACTTCTAATAACGAATGAAGAAGGAAATAATCACTACTGTTGGATAAAAAATTTTAGCAGACTTGCCTCATCGCAAATAAATAATAATCAACACAAACGCGAATTTTGCCGTAGATGCTACAATTCATTTCCAAGAGAAAAATCATTGGAAAAACATCTTGAATATTGCGCTAAAAATGAAGAAGTTAAGATTAATATGCCAAAAGATGAAGATGGCAATCCAATGTATATTAATTTTAATAATTATAATCGAAAAATGTGGGTACCATTTGTTGTATATTCAGACTTTGAGAGTTTTACAGAGAAAATACATACCTGCTCACAAAATGAAAGTGAGAGTTTTACTAATAAATACCAGAAACATAAACCATCAGGATTTAGCTATCTCATAAAGTCTTTTGATGATAAATTATTTCCACCCAAGCTTTTTCAATATACAGCTGAATATGAAGATGATGATATTCCGCAGATATTTGTGGATAATTTAGAGCAGGATATTAAGAAAATTTACAATAATACAAAATACCACAAAAAAGTGGAGAATATGTCAGAAATAGATAAAAAAGAATATGAAAATGCTACTCACTGCCATATATGTGAAGAAAAATTAGGGGAAGATAAGGTCTTGGATCACTGTCATTTTACAGGAAAGTATAGAGGAGCGGCCCATAACGAATGCAACTTAAATTACAAGATTCCAAAGTTCTTTCCAGTAATATTTCACAACCTATCTGGATATGATGCTCATCTTTTTATCAAGAATCTTGGTAAGACAAAAGGTAAAATAAATTGTATACCTAATAATGAGGAAAAGTATATTTCTTTCACAAAACAGATTGTGGTTGATACATTTAAAGATAAAGAAGACAAGCTGGTTGAGGTGAAGCGGGATATTAGATTCATAGATTCATTTAAATTTATGCAAACAAGTCTAGAAAAATTAGTAAATAATCTACCAAAAGAATCTTTCAAAAACTTAAATATTTTCTATGAAGATGAAGAATTAAAAGCATTGTTGAGAAAGGGCGTATTCCCTTATGATTGGTTTGATGGTTTAGATAAACTCGACGCAACCCAACTTCCACCAAAGGATGCATTCTATTCAATACTAAACGATGAAAATATATCAGATAATGATTATAAACATGCACAAAATGTTTGGGAAACTTTCAATATGGAAACTATGAGGGATTATCATGATCTTTATCTTAATTCAGATGTATTACTTTTAGCTGATGTATTCGAGAATTTTAGAGATGTTTGTATTAAAAACTATGGATTAGATCCTGCACACTATTATACAGCACCCGGACTAGCTTGGGACGCTGCATTAAAATTAACAAAAGTTAATTTGGAGTTGCTAACTGACATCGACATGTTGCTTATGATTGAGAAAGGTATTCGGGGAGGAGTCTCTATGATCTCTACTAGATATGGTAAAGCAAACAACCCATATATGAAAGAATATGATCCCAACCTAACCAAAATGTTTATACAATATCTTGACGCTAATAATTTATATGGAGGAGGAATGAGTAAACCATTACCTACTCATGGTTTTAAATGGATGAACAACAAAGATCTTAGAGACTGGAAAAATATTCCAGGTATATTGGAGGTTGATTTGGAATATCCCTCCCACCTTCATGATTTACATAATGATTATCCTTTAGCTCCAGAAAGGCTTGTAGTTAATAAAGTGGAGAAATTAATCCCAAACCTGAACAATAAGGTAAAGTATGTTGTTCATCATGAAACACTAAAACTTTATGAAAGTTTAGGATTAAAAATAACAAAAATTCATAGAGGTATTACATTCAAAGAGTCGGATTGGTTAAAACCATATATTGCCTTGAATACTGATCTTAGATCAAAAGCGAAGAATGATTTTGAAAAAGATTTCTTCAAGTTAATGAATAATTCTGTGTTTGGTAAAACAATGGAAAACATTAGAAATAGGGTTGATATTAGATTAGTTACAAATCAAAAAGATGCAAAAAAATTAATATCAAAACCTAATTATAAACATCGCACTATCTTTTGTGAAAATCTTGTGGCTATTCACATGAAGAAAACAAAGTTAGTATTCAATAAACCCGTTTACTTAGGTATGACCATTTTAGATTTAAGTAAAACAATAATGTATAACTTTCATTATAATTATATCAAACCTAAATATAACGAAAAGGCTAAATTGCTTTTTACAGATACTGATAGTCTCGCATATTTGATAGAAACGGAAGATTTTTACAAGGATATTACCCCAGATGTGGCGGAAAGGTTTGATACTTCCAATTTTCCTGAAAAACACCAATCAGGTATTAAGACGGGTATAAATAAAAAAGTTATTAATATGTTCAAAGATGAGGCAGGGGGAAAACAGATATCGGAATTTGTTGGTCTAAGAGCCAAGCTTTACTCATATAGGATGGATGGAGGTGAAGAGATAAAAAAGGACAAAGGGGTAAAAACATCAGTAGTAAAAAAGACAATAAGCTTTAATGATTACAAAAATTGCTTATTCAATAAACAGCCACAAATGAGAAAGATGAATGTATTTAGAAGTCGTTTGCATGATGTTTATACCGAAACTGTTAACAAAGTTGCACTTTCTTACGATGATGACAAAAGAATAATTTGCGAAGATGGAATAAATACTTTTGCCCACGGGCATTATCGTTGTAAAACAGAATCTGGCGGTAACTTAGTATCATAAGGTATAACTTGAAGTTCTTCCCTTACAAAACCGCGTCTTGGGCCATCCAATAAATAATATAAAACGGGCTGATTAGGCGAAACAACGCTGCGTGTAATATCATAAACTTTAATACTCCAAATAGGATCAGTAGCCCGCCTTTTTTCACCACCTTCAAGTTCGCCTGCGGATAATAAATATCTAACTTTAACACCAGGAGGTAATCTAACCTCATCAAGCCCCACCTCGCGTTGGTAATTTTTAGGTTCAATATTTACTTCTTTCATTTTTATAGCCTCATCAGGCTCTTTACCGGTTATTCTTGTTTTTGTATTATTCAAAGTTTTTAGAATAGTTGGTAATCTTTTCACCCATACTCTAGATCGCTCATCATTAATCATTTCCTGCGCATATTGATGGCTAAATAATCTTTCACCCAATATTCTGTTTGCATTTTCCACAAATGCTTGAGCTCTATGATTACCAGCTTCACTTCTTTGTATCCCCACATTATGGTAATTCATGAGTTTACTAACCTCGCCCATAAATTCTTTTCCAGGATCAACCATTAATGTTTTAGGGTATTTCATTCTTCTAGAATATATTTTTTTAAAAGCTTCTGATATCTCTCGACTTTCTTTTGAGGTTAATGGCTCTGCATCTTTATATCTCGAGGCGATATCAACCACAACTAACGCATATTTATATGTTTTTCTTCCAACTCTATCATGCGGTAAAAATAATAAATCTGCTTGGTGAATCTGATTTGGTTTATCCACCGTCCAGTGTGGTCTAGGTATATACTTTGGATCTGGAAGATAGATTTGCCATATTGCCTGTTTCTGCAACCATTGTTTTGCCTCATTTTCACTTACTTTCGCCTTCTCAGCTAATTTAGGAATAGCGGAATATCCTTTCCAATACCCTTCAGCCGAATAATATATTTTTGACATCATTTAAAAATTAACAAAGTATTTTATAAATTAAAAATGGTGGAGGAAAAAAATTTTAGCGAATATCAAATTAATCTTATGAAAAAAATTATTAGAAAAAAAATTCTATATATGGAAGATGGCGATAAAATTTTTAATATTATGATTTTAATTCCCGAGGCGAGAGAAGATTTATTAAAACATATTGAAAAATTAAAGACAAAGGGGTTTAAAGGTTAGACAAAGTATCTTATAAATCAAGTATGACGTCTGAAAAAATTAATCCAAACAGAATTCCAAAAGAACCATTTGGTTTGAAAGCAGAATCAACATTAAATCGAATTACTCTAAACCCATCATCAGCCAGCCCAGGAGAAACATTATATATAAATATTCCAAAACTTTCTGAGAATTTAGTGATTGTGCCAGGAAGTGTATCTCTTTTGTTTGATTTAGATGTCGAGGGTCATGCAAATAATACTGTTGTTAATAATTTGGCGGCTAATATTGTTTCCAGATTAAAAGTTCTTTTTGGAGGTGAAACATTGCAGGATACTCAAAGATATGATCTATTTCAAACATATCATGATTTATTCTTAACCAAAGAAGAGAGAGAAGATAGATTAAAACAAGGTATTTCTTCTCCAAATATTAGAAAACTTAGAACAAAATCTGGTGATGCAAAAACACAAGAAGTAAAAGAAGTTTCTCTCGCTAATGTTCACGGATCAAAGTATAGAATATCAATAAATCACCCAATTTTAAACGATCATGGGGTTTTTTATCCAAAAGCATTAGAAAATCATTTAATATTTGAGATTACATTGGCCCAAGTTTATGATATTGTTGTTTATTCTGATACAACTAAAACACCATCATATTCAATCAAAAATTTAGAGTTAGAATATTCATCAATTTCAAGCGAATACTTAGCCCGAGAGGCACAATCAACTTATCAAATTGGTAAAGGATTCTTTTATGAAAATGTTACTTTACACAAAACTTTTACGTTTTTAACTGGAGCTGATGAAGTTATTAATCAACATGTTAATTTACCCAGAAGATCAATGAGTGGAATATTATTTTTGTTTATTGCTCCATATGCCGGTGGAGCAAGAGATTCAGAAAATTTTTTCTATCCAGGAATAACTTCTGTTAATATTGATGTTGATGGTGTACCAAATAGAATATACTCTAAAGGTATGATTATATCAGATCTTTGGGAATCTGTGAAAAAACGATTCCCCAAAATAGTAGAGTATAATTTAAAAGAAGGGGATTTTTATACAAATAAGTTTGCTCTTTGGGTTGATACAAGAACTCACCCTGATAATGATATTCATGGCGGCGGACTAGCTCTAAATAATACGCATGATGGAGTAAAAATAGAAATTAAAAGGAAAAAAAGTGGCACATCAAGCTCAGTAGTAATAACTTGTCATATGTTTGTTGTGGCTGATGCAATGATGGAAATAATGAATTCAAGTTTGAGATCAATTAAGTACTGACCGAAGGGAAGAATCTAAAAACATAATGTTATGATACAAAAATATGGAAGATTTACGAGATAAAATACCATTCCATTGTATCATAACTGGACCAACAAATTGTGGGAAAACAAAGTACTTAATTGAACAGCTCCGCGGTCCTTTCCGAAAAGTTTTTGAATATATTGTTTTAATTTGTCCAACTTATTCTAAAAATAAAACATATCATAATTTTGCTCGTGGGGATAAGAGATTCTTTGTATTATCACCCGATGCAAGTAATGTAGATGAGATTAATGAATTGTTAAATGATTGCCAAACTTTATTCTCTGGTACAAATACATTAATAATTTTAGATGATTGCGCTGTATCAACTGATCTGAAGAAAAGATCTAATAAATTTATAGATTTAGCATTCTCCGGAAGGCATCACGGATTATCAATGTGGGTTCTAACCCAGCAATTAACATCAATAGCAAAACCATTTCGGGAAAATGTAGCCTGCGTTGTTACTTTCCATAATCCCTCGCAGAAAGGTATGAAAATGTTTTTCGAAGATTACGGAGGTGATTTGGATTATGAATTAGGTAAAAAGTTTGTTCAACTCCTGAAAACTGAAAAATATTCTAGACTTTGTTTGAGTTTGCGATACCCATTTAATTGCTATTTAGAGATTCCCGAAGTGATTTAACAAATATGACAAACGTTGAAGATTATATTAAAGAAAATACCGACCAACCTAATGGAGAAACGGTAAAAGATAATGATGAACTTGAAATAAAACAAGAATCACTAGCCATTCTCGCAGTGCTTGGGACAACAAAAGAATATTTGGGGGTTGATATGAGCCTGGGCGATGTAAAAAAATTATCAGAACGTGATGTAGAAAAATATTTTAATCGTTACCAAGCGGTAATGGGTAAGAAAATTAGCGGTGGGGTGGTAGATTCATCCCTTCAATTAATTTCTAAAATTATTTCATATTTAGTTCCGGTTGATGATATTGATGCTCTTTGTAATGATTTGAAGAATGATGATTTAGTTAATCGAGAACTAACAAACATTGTTGGGCTCTTAGCATTGAAATCAGGAAGACTGGCTGCACTTGCTAGCGGGTTATTTCAAGTAGCTAAACACGTTAAATTCAACAAAAATCAACAATTTTCAGCAAATTCTAACACAACTGATCAGGAAACTAAGCAATCTACTGAAGGTATTGATACTGTATATTAAACAGATCTAAAAACTTATTTGCAGCATCTAAATAACAATGTCTGAACAATCTGATGAACAAATTACGGCTGATCCCGCACCTGAAAATAAAGATACTAAAAAGAGGGAGAAAGATCCTAAAAAAGTAGCGGCTGGTAAAAAATTAGCGGAATATAATAAAAAAGCAAAAGAAGCATTATCTAGGGAGAAGAAACGCGAAGAGGAGCAAAATGAAAATACATATAGTGAAGCGAAATCATGGCTACCAGAGTTATCTTTTACTACTGTTTTATCCGTTGTTGGATTGGGGTTTACAGCATTTGATCTTTTCATGAGATATAAGGAAAAAGCTAGAGATGGATACACTGAATATAAAAATAGGATACCAGATTTATCACAAGTTCCTCAAATACAACAACCGAAAAAGATACCATTGTCTATAACTCCAAAATCTTTAGGAATGGAATAAGTACTAAAGTCATCTAAAGATTTCTTACTGATACAGTAAAAAATTATGTCAAACGAAAACAAACTTGTGAAAACTATAACTGATTCAGCGGTACTTATCGGATTAGGGGCTGGAGTTGGATATGTAGCTAAAAAGGTAATGAAAGAATCATTTTTGAATGACCCATCCTCAAATATTACAAATTATGCAAAATGGGTGGCTGTATTATCCGGAAGTATGTATCTTAAAACATATTTAGAGGATCAAAAGATTTTACCAAAATAAAATGGCAGCAATAGCGATGATGATTGGTGGGGCTATATTGAATGCAACAGCATTTGTTGGAGGAAATTATCTTGCAAAAAGTCTTTCAGGACATAATGTGGATACAGAAAAAATACGACACGATAAAGCATTAGAAAAATATCAAAAAGATTACGCAGAATATCAGGAAAAAAGACAAAAAATGATTGATTGGAAAATGAAAAGAAAAGATGAAAAATATCAAGCAACAAAAAATATTTCGACTACAAATCAGGCTTTTGAGTTGTATAGTCAAATGCAAGAGCCAAAATTCTCTGATTATTACAAACCAAGCGATGAACAAAAAACAGGAGAAATGGTATATGTTGTAGCTGGAATGTTAGGTTTAGGTTATGTGGCAAGTAAATTTTTATAACTTCAAGCATATCTAAAGATTTCTTACTGATTATTAAAAAATAATGGCAGAAGGAGGAGATTTACCAGAATATTTAGATCCAACTGTACTAAATGAAACAAAAGATGATGATGGTAATGATAATAATGAAACAATTTATTTATCTCCAAAAACATCCACAAATTATCAAAATCCCGGTTATGATGAGGAGGAGGAGGGGGAGGAAGAAACTCCATTTGGTGGTATTAATGAAAATCAGCCTCTTTTAGAAAAGATGAAAGAAAAAGAAGAAGCCGAAGAGGGGATAAAAGTGGTACATCCACGCCCAAAATTTCAAAAATTTATAACATTTTTAAAAGATATAGGACACGGAATAAAATTGCCCACCATTAAATTACCAGGTAGGAGTAATGCAGCTGAATATGTTCTTAGAGGGGGCGAATTTAGAAATTTTAAAACTGGGGCTAAACTTCCTGATGGTCAATTAAAAAATGCTTTAGGTCCTAGAGCAGAAGAAATTTTAGAAGAAAATGATCGTGAGAATGAAAAGACAAAAGAATTACAAAACAAAAAGAAGGCGGAGAAAAAATTCCTTGAGAATAAACCGTTGAAAACACCAGAGGAGAGAACACGAATAGAGACATTAGATAGAGAAATTGACGAGGATGAAAATGAAATGGCAAGAAGGGATCGTGAGTCTGAGCAAATACGTGAAAAAATGTCATTGCGGGAACGAATTAAGGATATATTCAAAAAGCATGGTTTTACAGTATTTGCTGTTGTCAGTGCTGTAGGTATAGTAATTGGTGTTATAGTTTCTAGTCTTTCAAAGGGTTTATCTACTTTGGGAAGAGGTGTAGGGAATGGATTAAAAACTCTTGGTAAGAAATTAGGCGAAATATTACCTGGTATGATTGGTGCAATAGTTAGCTTTCTATTCAAAACAGCTGGTCAGGTTATTGGATTTTTGGGTAAGAATGCATGGTTATTAATAATGGCTGTGGTTTTATATTTTGTGGAAAGTATAAAAAAGAAGAGAAAGTAGATCTAAAGATATCATATTGAGTAGTAAAATACAATATGGATGAATACAATAGAATTTACCCTGTATTGCCTAATAATCCAGATCCTATTAATTTCAGGCTACAAAAATCAAGCGAAGTATTACAAAATCTTGAGAAAGAAATTAAACATTACGAAGAAGTAAGAAAAAAATATAATAGAGCTAGAGGAATATGTACAAAAATTAGTGTTTCTGGTGGTTTGATTTCAGTTATCCTATCAGCAAGCGGTTTAGGAACTTCTCTCACGGGTTTTGGTGCTATTGTTGGTGTGCCTTTGGGAGTTGTTGGTGGTTTTTTTGGTGGGTTGTCGGTTGGATTTGGTATTGCTTCTAAAAAACTTTCTGGTAAAGTTAGTAAACACGAACAAACCGCTGCAATTGCAAAATCAAAATTAAACACAATTAACGATTTAGTTTCAAAAGCTTTGAAAGATAATGTTATATCCGATCAAGAATTTTCTATAATTTTAGCAGAATTGGAAAAGTTTCAAAAACTAAAACAAGAAATACGACAAAAATTTAGGAAAACAGAAAAAAACTTGGATATGTCTGTGATAAGGAGAGAAGTGCGCGAAAATCTATTAAAAGAACTTACCGGACATTAAAAATTTCATATGAGAGAACTGATGTTGGTTGTAATTGTTTTGCTGGTATTAAAAGAGAGGTTAATTGAATTTACATCTTATTCTTAAAAGGTCTAAAGATCACATTATTTGAAACACAAAGAATAAGATGTTATTGGATGATTTAAAAAATCGTTACCCAAACGCGAACCTCAATAAATTTACATTTGTGAATGATTCGTATGGTGGATATATTAAATGGAAAGTTAATGGTACAACAATTATGTCTTATGATGATCCTTCTGGAAAAACATGGACCGATGATCTTCCCACTAATTTGAAAACATTATTATGGAAAGATTTAGGGTCGTTTCCAGAAAGTTTATCATCTACAAAAAACACATACCCAATACCTAGTATTAAATTCGATGAATCTGCAAAAAATGTAACAAAAATGTTAACTATTTTAAATATATATGTTTCAGATAAAGACAGCTTCACTTCTCCCATGAAAAATGTATTTAAAAATCAGACTGTAGGACTTACTAGTGGTAAAGAAGCTAGATCTTGGTTGAATAAACCAAATATTAATCACTGGCCTCAGCAATTAAACATGGCGGTTTGGTGTGCAACATCTGGATGCGGTGTAAGTTTAAATGATAGTTTAAATTACCCAAAAGTTATTAGAAGTTTTTTTATATTTCACATTTACTTTACAATAAGAAGAATATTATATGAATTATCTGTACCATTACCGGACGAACAAACTTTTTCTTTAAAAAATAATCCATACAACAAAAATGCTTATAATCGTTTATGCGCAGAATTTGGGTTAAGTAATAATCAAGATTATAAGGGATTAAATAAACCTTTGGCTGATTTTAGATGGAAAGGGGGTGCAAACCATGGGGTTGGAGATGTATTCATTGATTATGGAAAAGGATATGTACCACCAGGAAGTGTTCCCGGAAGCGCTAGTGGTCAGGCGATAGGTGGTGGAAATCAAGATGTCAGAATTGTAAGAGGTTATGATACAGAAGCTAATATATGGCCAAGCAGCGCAAATAGATTTTCCGATGATGGCGGTAAAAAAATAGATGGGAATTTAATATCTATGCTTCGAAATGATTATTTTGTTGATTTTCAATATGCATGGTTTATACCAGAATCTGGATATGGATTAACAAATGCTGGATTAGGGAGAATAAATAGATCGGTTGAAGCTTTTGTTTATTGCGTTTTGGGAGCCCAAGTTAATACTAGGAATTCAATTATTGGTAATGGGGGAAGAGCATTTGAAACCCAGCAAGAATTTATAGATTTATTTGAAAGCTCTGTGATTGAAAATGATATCGCAAATTCAAATCAAAGATATCAAATGGCAGTTCAAGAATCAAAAGTACGGCTTGATTTAGCTATAGCCCCTAATGTTTTGTTGATGCCAAGCAATTTAATTATAAATACAGAAAGCGTTATTGGATATAATAATAATCTGAAAATAGCAACAAAAGATATGAAATTTGGGGTAAATAATTCAATAAATGTTGGAACAAAAAATGTTGGAATAACTCATAGTTTAGGAACATCAAAAGTTTTATTAAATACCAATCCTCAACCAAGGAAACCTAAATTAAACAATAACGATGAATCAGACAAAATAGATGAAGTTAGTAATATAGAACATCAAAATACTCTTATTGTTTTAATATTTGCTGGAGGATTATTATCTTGGTTTTTATTTCGATAAAAATTAATCTAAACATATATCCTATAAATGAAAAATGCTTAGTATTACAATGTATACTGCAGAAACTAGGGTTTATTTAGACCCTCCACTCAAAAATATTAAAGAGATACAACTCCTGGATTGTAATATTAAAACAAAAAAAAGACTAATAACTTTAAGGAATCAAGAAAAAATAACTGATGAACAAGATAAGCCTTTAGTAATATTTAATCCAGGAATATATTCCATAAATGATATAAAAATATTAATTGAGCTCAACGAAAAGGGTAAAAATATAACAATGATTATCGGAGATAATTTTGCTTACATAATCAACAATAAACCATTTAACATTAAATTTAGCCAGGGTTTGCAAAATTCCTTGGGGGTGCCAGAGGTTTTATTTAAAATAAATCAAATAGATATAACTATAAAAGAACCCTTGAGACTTTTATGCAGCATAGTTGATAATAGAATGTCATACACGAATAAAGGTAAAAATGAAATTGTAAAAATACAACCATCCCAATTGCTAGCAAACATCCCATCAAAAGATTATCCATCTATTCCAATTAAAAAATATGATAACTTGATTAATCACTTTGATTTAACCATTTTAGACTCTGATTGGAAAAGGTTTTATCTAAAAGGAGAATCTGTAACTTTTAGTTTAAGATTTAAATAAATTTTTGTTATATAACCATTTTATTGGGTTATATAACATCAATCTTATTCACCCCATCTTTCTTTCAAATCTCTTAACTCTTCAAAATCAATACACCAATCTAAATACCTAGATGGATGCCATGCTACTGTCATTAATTCATCATGTAATGGTTTGTAAAATAACTCTTTATGCGCAATCTTATATTCACTTAAATCAACACTTACATGTAATTTTTTTATTATAAAATTTTTATCAAATACATCAATTTTACATTCATCATCATGATAAGCAAGATAAACATCATTTTCATAAAAATGATCAATTTCCATTCCATTTGCAATAATTACACCATAATGTGGATCAAAATCATATTCATATTCATTTTCAATAAAATCATAATTAGCTATTTTTAAAATTTTTTTCGCAAATTTATTAGTGTTAATACCACTAACTCCAAAATTTGTTTCTTCACCAAAGTAAATATAATGTTCAAAAACATAATTTTTATTATAATATTCTACATCAAAATGTATTGGATAATAAAAAGTAATTTTTTGATTATAATAAATTATATATTCCCTATTTTTTGTTAAATTTTTTAATAAGTTTTCTTTTATTTCTTCTATAAAATCACAAATATTAAGCTTCTTATTGTTTAAATATTTAATATTTAATTTTTTCATTGTTTTATTTTATTTTATATTTTCTCTTTAAACCACAATTAAATTTTTATTTTTTATTCTACATTCCTTACAAGAATATTTTTGTTTACCATGTTCACATATTTGCGAACCACCGCATTCTTTGCATTGTTGTTTTTGTTTACCGTGTTCGCATATTCGCGACCCGCCGCATTCTTTACACTGATATTTATATTTATCATGTCCGCATATTTGCGACCCGCCGCATTCTTTACACTTATGCTTATTTTTATTGTGTATGCATATTTGCGACCCACCGCATTCTTTACAAAAATATCTACAAATTCCATGAATACAAACATAATTATAATTAATGTTAACTTTTTGTTTTATCTCATCATCCGCAAATTTTCCTATCTCTTCAATCAATTCTGCTTTATTCATTCCATATAATCTTTTAATTTTAAACTCTGCGGCAATTTTTTTCAATTGTGGTAAATATAATTTTTGCAATTTTTGTTCCATAATTAATTTAATGAGGCTGCCCCATTTCTTTAAATCATAATTTAATTTTTTTTATTTTCCAGAAATCTTGAATAAAATAAAATTGATTTTTTATTTTTATTTTATTTTATTTTAGGCTGGACCCCCTGAAATCTTGAATAAAATAAAATTGATTTTTTATTTTTATTTTATTTTATTTTAGGCTGGACCCCCTGAAATCTTGAATAAAATAAAATTGATTTTTTATTTTTATTTTATTTTATTTTCCAGAAATCTTGAATAAAATAAAATTGATTTTTTATTTTTATTTTATTTTATTTTAGGCTGGACCCCCAGAAATCTTGAATAAAATAAAATTGATTTTTTATTTTTATTTTATTTTATTTTAGGCTGGACCCCTTGAAATCTTGAATAAAATAAAATTGATTTTTTATTTTTATTTTATTTTATTTTGGATCCTATAAATCTTGATTAAAATAAAATTGATTTTTTATTTTTATTTTATTTTATTTTCCAGAAATCTTGAATAAAATAAAATTGATTTTTTATTTTTATTTTATTTTAGGCTGGACCCCCAGAAATCTTGAATAAAATAAAATTGATTTTTTATTTTTATTTTATTTTATTTTGGATCCTATAAATCTTGATTAAAATAAAATTGATTTTTTATTTTTATTTTATTTTATTTTCCAGAAATCTTGAATAAAATAAAATTGATTTTTTATTTTTATTTTATTTTATTTTAGGCTGGACCCCTTGAAATCTTGAATAAAATAAAATTGATTTTTTATTTTTATTTTATTTTATTTTGGATCCTATAAATCTTGATTAAAATAAAATTGATTTTTTATTTTTATTTTATTTTATTTTGCTGAAATCTTGAATAAAATAAAAAATAAAATAAAATTGATTTTTTATTTTATTTTTTTATTTTTGGGCCAGTACCGGTATATTATCCCTACTTGGGCATATGTTGGGCAAACCAATACAATATAATCGAATACTCCCCTATAATGCCCTCGAAGTTGTTCCACCAGGTATTGAGTCTTTCCACAATTAGTGGGACCAGTGATAATGCAATTGAAAGGGATCATATCTTTGAGTTCGTTCATCTTTACTCAATACATTAACTCCTTTATGTTTCTTCTCATGAGAACGTGAGAAGAAATCATGTGATATGCCTAATATACTATCTCATCTAAATTACCACGCATAATGGCCATAACTGCATCCGCGACCACAAACATGTGGCAGGTAAGAACCCTAGTACTACTTCCGGTCTTCTGTCTTCTAATCTCAAGATTTATACCATCACGAGTAGTGATTATCTCCAAACCACTTCCATGAATATTATTATCTGGATAAGTCCTCATGTCAATCCACAAAGCAAACTTATTCGTATAAAAATCAACCTCTTTGATGGAATCACTCACACCAACTCGTTTAATTATAGACTGCCATAAATCAGTGGGTATCATACCTTTCAAATAAAGTCTGTTAGGCACTCCATCTATATTAATATTAACCGACGTAATGTTTGGATTTGTAAACATCTCAGAGTCCCTAGCACCCGCTGCATAGGGGGCCGTGAAAATACATAGTATCCCAGTCATGGATCTCCTAGGCACGTTAATATGCTGGTTAATCACATCATCATTAGCCTCAGAGATTGGAAACTTTTTATGAAGAAGTATTTTCTCGTATGTGAATACCCTTCCATTTTGATATGATGCAAGGGCTTTACTGGCCAATGGACCACTTGATATGCACTGATACTCCAATTCCATTCCATTCCAATTCAGGTGGTGTTTCGACGTTTGAGTAAACCACTACATCAGAAACTGGAGCTAGAGTTATTTCAAATGTTAGTGGATGTGATAAGGCTTTTGGATAGAAGAGTCCATGATCTTTTAGTATTGTATGATCCAATGGTATCGCGTACCTAGTTTTATGTATACCAGCTATAAGATTATCCTTTGCAATTGCAACTGATGCTTTGTCCCCGGCATTTGTTCTAATTTTCCTAACATTCTCAGATGATATTTTTTATGCCCTGTCTCAATCTGTTATTACGATCGGTCTCTGACAAAAACAAATCATGATAAATCTTGAATAAATCAAACCTATTAATGTCCTCTATAATTTCACCACCGAATAGAACCCTTTGTCGTGAAACTAGGTTCCTACCCAAGTTATTAACAAGGGTGTTGTTTTTATGACCTGTTACATTAATATCGAAGGTTATGTAAACACTACCAGGCACAATCACCATATTATTCTCCAATTGTGGTATGTCAATGAATAATGTCTCGCCAGGATTTGCTGATGATGGATTTAATGTGATCCGATTTAATGACGCCCCTGCCTTCAAACCTTTACGAATCCTTGGAACACGAGAGGGATCAATAATTTGTGGTATTTCAGCCATTTTAAATGCTCGTATTCTTGTTTATAAATGAGTGATTCAAATGTTTTAAGTCAGTTATACTACTCCACTGATGGATACTGGAAAGGATACTCAGCCATACCCAAATTGGCCAAAACAGCTAAAGTTAGTGAAAAGGTTGCCAAAGAGTGGTTGGAGAAACAAGCCTTGTGGCAGATATATCTTCCAGCCCCCAAGTATATACCCAGGCCACATTGGAGTGTTGATGAGCCAAATCAATTCCATCAGGCGGATTTGTTGTTTCTTCCTCATGACACAGTGAAAAGAAAAACATACCGCTATGCATTAGTTGTGATTGATATTGCTTCAAGGTATAAGGATGCTGAGGCATTGACTTCAAAGGACAGTGGTGAAGTTGCTAATGCCTTTGAGAGGATTTATGCCCGTAAATTGAAATGGCCACAGACATTAATGGTTGATCCTGGCACAGAGTTCAAGGGTAATGTGACAAGTTTGATGAATAAGCATCAAGTTACAATCCAGCGTAGTGAAGCTGGAAATCATCGAGCTCAGGCTTTTGTTGAGAGAGCCAATAGGACTCTTGGTGAGAAATTATTCAGCCATCAATACGCTCAAGAAATGGTTAGTGGTAACCGATTCACAGTTTGGGTGAAAAGATTGCCTGCCATCATGAAAACCCTGAATAGCGAGCCGACTCGTATCACTGGTAAAGATCCTGAGGAAGCTTTAGAAATGCAGTCGGTTGGTATTAAACCTCCAGATTATAAGCGGCCTGTGGGATTGGATGAAAAGAGATTACCTCCAGACGTTGAAGTCAGGTATCTGTATGCCCCAGGTGAAGATGAAGGTGGAGATAAACGAAGGGCTACTGATCCCATATGGAGCCTTGAGGTCTATGATTTAGCCAGAACTATAATTGAACCGGGTCAGCCAGTCTTGTACTATTTAGATGGAGGGCCAAAACGAGGATTTGTTAGAGAGGAACTTCAATTTGTGCCTCAGGATACCGAATTGCCACCTGATAGTGTTCTGAAGTGACCATGTGCATAGGTATTTATTCCATCCTCCATTATCACACGTTTATCATCCTCGTGTGATAATGCAACCTTATTAATTGTTTCAGTGTATATGTCATGCTTGTGACTTCTAATTGTATTCATCTTCCTTCTCTGTTTTTGGCCACTGAAAAGGCAAGTCTTGTAATCTTCAAAACTTATACTTTTACTCACAACTGCCTTAGTCACACCCTTACACTTCTTGACTTCTTTTTGTTTATCCGTTTTGAAGGCATATAGCTTGGCCCTTAGACCCACAAATTCAATAATTTGTTCACCGCCAGCTTCATCTTTGAACATACCTAAAACTTTCTTGTTCACTCCCGTTTCAATTCCAGATGAGTGGTCCTTTGGATAGTTGCTTGTATCGAACTTTTCTCTAACATCCGGGATTATATCCTTGTAGAAATCCTCGGTCTCTATCTCATAGGCAAGAGAGTCTGTATCTGTGAACAGCAACTTGGCTTTCCACCCATACTTAGGCTTTATGTAATTGTAATGGAAATCATACATGGTAATCTTACTCAAATCCAAAATGGACAATCCTAAGTAAATGGGTTTATCAAAAAGCAGTTTGGTTTTCTTCATATGGAACGCGGTCAATTCCTCACAAAAGATATTCCTATGATGGAAGTTTGGCTTTACAATCAACTTGCGCGCTTGCTTCTCATTCGTTACCAACTGAATGTCCACTCTCTTCCTGATGTTCTCCATGGTCTTACCGAATACTGAGTTGTTCATCAGTTTGAAGAAATCCTTCTCAAAGTCATTCTCTGCTTTAGCCCTAAGACTAGTATTCAAGTCAATGTAAGGCTTTAGCCATTCTGACTCTTTGAATGTTATTCCTCTGTGTACTTTGCTTACCTTCAATCCCAAAGATAAATAGTTCTTGAGTGCCTCGTGATGAACTATATACTTTGTCTTATCTCTAAGATTTGGAATTAACTTCTCTACCCCGTTTACATTCATACTCTCTGGAGCTAATGGGTAATCATTATGTAAGTCATGTAACTCATGAAAATACTCCAAATCGACCTTTAATATACATGGACTATCCCTCCAATTTAATAACTGCTGGTCATCCATCCATTCAAAATCATGAGTTGGTAAGGCTTTAGTCATTGCATGTCCATACAGTCCGTTTGCATCCAAGTATGCAATATACTTTGTTGGCAAACTTGGATCATACTCCTTCATATATCCCTCCTCTTATCCCATTCTCAATCATAATTAACATATTTGGATCCCTCAAAAGCTCCAATTCCACCTTAGTTATTTTCAATGTAGCATCCCATGCCAGTCCAGGCGCTGTATAATACCATGCGGGATCTAGCCCATAATTTCTCATACAGACCCTTCTGAAATTCTCAAAAACATCAGCCAGTAATAGTACATCCGCCTTAAGATACACGTTATGATAATTCTTAAAATTCTTCATCCCAAATGTATCCCACACACACTTAGCATGTTGGTAGTCTTCTTCTGTTATATCTACATCATAAAGCTTTGAATAGAATTCTTCTTTAGGTGGAAGACTTAGCTCATTTAGCTTATCATACCCATCAAACCAATCATAAGGAAAGACACCCTTTCTAGCTAATAGCTCTAATTCATCCCCTTCATGGCATCTTCCCAAATTCTCCAAAGACTCTCGTGGTAGATTGTTTACCAAATTAGCAAGTCCACTAGGCATAAACCTGAAACTGTCTATAAATCTTATGGATCGTTTCACCTCAACCATCTTACCCTTCTCATTCCTAAATGTATCAACCACAATCTCCTTAGTGAAGGAGATATATTTCTCATCACTAAGTGGTATACAATTTACTTTACCCTCTATCACCCCAAGATTCTTCACGAACAAGTGACTATCATATCCAGACAAATTATGAAATATGACTGGAAAGAACTTTGGAACCTTAAATTCAAGATTACATTTCTTGTGTGCTGCTCCCCTATACTTACCCGTAAGATGGCAGTGATCACGTACCTTCATTCCCCAACTCACCATCGCAAATATAGCAGTGAGTTGAATTCTTATAGTTAATTTCATCGTTATTATTCATTATCATATCCTTTGCAAATCTGAATTGGTTATAAATCCTCTTGATATCAGCCTCTAGTCTCTTCACGAAGATTTTCGTAATGTCCTCATCTGGAGATCTTGCTGTGCGCATTGCAAGCTTGGGTTCGAATATATCATCATCAAAACACTTGATAAGATAGCAAAACCCGGATGGCTTGTGTTTCTGGTATTGATTCGTGAAACTCTTCCTATCATCCGGTGAACAAGTATCCATCTTCTCCGTGAAGCACTCGAAATCCGCATAAACCACGAATGGGACTTGCATCTTTCTGTTACGGTTTTTGAAAGTGATGTACTTTGAGTTTCCATCCTTGTCCATTGGCATCTCTACTTTCACTGCTTCATTGTTCAGGCAATATTCCATATGCACTTCTAATGATTCCCGTGAACGGAATGAGTTTAAACAATTATCACAGTAAAAACGAGTTCCATGATGTTTATTATAATTAATCAGTCTTGAAATGTTTTTAATCCAACAGTAATGATTTGTCTCATCGTTTGATATTAAAAGCAGGTTTATCTTTGGCACCCCTGACTTGTTACTACGCCTAATTAGAGTTGGCTCATCATTCTCATATCCAAGAATATTAACTCCATATGAGTTCTGCCTTTCAAACTTGTCCACCTGATTTGTACCAAGTGCTGAAACTGGAAATTCTATTCCTGACCAATCTAGTTTCTCTGAGTTTTCTCTCATCTCCTTATTCAATCTCTCAGCGTTCTTCTCTCTTGGGAACACAGCAGATGTTATTGCCCATTTGAAGCACTCATGGTCTTTGAGTCTCGTTCTTAACATTTATAATTGCCTTCTTGGCAGCCAATTTGGATGGTAATGGTATATATGAACTTCCAGAAAACGGTTGAAATGGGTTTATATGAAAACGAAGGTCCACAACATGGTCAAATACCCATCCAGAGCGCTCATTCTCATATTTTTGTACCAATTCAATCAATCTAGCTGAAATTTTATCAAACATATTAAATGTGTTTGTTGAAGCTGTTACTATCTCCATATGTGAATGAAAGTGCCCTTCACTACTCTCAACAACACCATTCTGATTATCCCTCCTTGTAAATGCACATGTTAATATACACTTTGATTTGAGTGGCTTCCTCTGTTTACGCATTAATACATAAAACTGTGACCTAGCCTTCTTCAGGAATGAAGTTGGATCATAGCCACTTCTACCCTTTATTATATAAGTCTTTAGAAACCCTTTCAGAGCAGTTTGATATCTTTCAGGGATAAAGTAGTCAGGTGGTTAAGGTGGTGGTTGAGGTGGTGGTTGTTGTGATTGTTGTTGTGTTTGTGGTCCTTCAACAATACTAGCTACCTTTCTCTGAAGATCTTTTATTCTTTTACTAACAGCACTCTTAGTTGAATCTGGAATGTATGAGAGAATCCAATCCTTAAAGTCGTTAATGTATTTCTTTGCTAAATCAATGTATTTTTACTGTTTGAATCACTAGATGATTTTACAGGAATAGCTGATGCTTTCCTAGATTCAATAACATTTATAAGTTCTGGTTTACGCATCTTAGCAATTAGCCTTTTTTACGAAGTTTCTTAGCTACCCCGGCGTCAGGACCATGGATAGACCATGGTCATTCATGGTTCTACCATGGTAGTCCATGGTTTGCAACCATGGTCAACCATGTTATGGCAATGGTTAAACCATGGTTTGACCATGGTCAACCATGAACGTTAAATGGCACAAAGTTGACCATGGTCAACCATGGTCAACATTGGTTGTCAATATGGCTTACTGACAATGTTTTACCATGGATGACCATGACTGGAAAACATGTTTGACCATGGTTAACCACGGCAGTGAAACCTACCAAACCATGGTAGACCATGGTAGACCATGGTCAGCCACAGTCTGATTGTACAGCAAACCATGGTATTTCATGGTCAACCATGATTTTACTAAAACAATGACCATGGTTTAACATGGTCAACCATGACTTTAACAAAACATTGATCATGGTTTAACATGGTCAACCATGTTTTTTCTAGATGACAATAGACGTAAACAAACCTGACTAACAAATGGATTAAAAGAAGTGTGACACTGAAATATACTAAATGGTATTACGGGTATAGATAAATTCAAACTCAATAGTTTTGGTTTAAAAATACACATAGACCATAGACAAGGTATTGTTCCTTTTTCCTTTTTATTATAACTTGATTTTGGCTACCATATCTCACTGCTTAAGAGGCTTCAGGAGATCATTCTTGTACACCTGTGAGGGTAAATAATGTTATGTATAATGTCTGTGATTATACTGTCAGTATTTTGTAATTTAACTAATGATGACTGAAACTTGCCTTATAAAAATATGACATACAGGTAAACTTTAACACACTAACACAGAAAACAAAACTGCAAAATGGTTTCATTTTACAAGTATTAAGAAATTTGGTAATATATGTGGTATCAAAAATACTGATTTTCTGATTTTTCGACTGTGGGAAAATGAGAGAAAAAAGGATAGCTAATACAATTACTGCAAGAGCTGTCTGCCGCCCCTTGTTTGCTTACACTGAATGTTGCATGTATCTTTTGTCATGTAAGCCAATCAGATCTTACTGATTTTTGTTTTGAAATGGTTTCCTGTTTTATAAACTGAGTGGCCAATATTATTTTTTATTATAAGAGAACGAGTGGGCAGCATACAGCAACTTGTCTTGTAGTTAATCGACCAGTCTCATCTGCTAGTGAGACTTCATCAGGATAAAACTTCAACATACATTATATAGGAACTTATTTTACACTACACCTGGACAGTACAAGTCACATTCCTAGTAGGGTGTGGACAACAAAACACCCACAGGAAATAGCGAAAAGGACATGATCCTGTGCTACAAAATGTGCAATGCTTTTGGGGCTCAAGGTTTTAACGTTAAAAGAGTGAGCCCCAAAAGCATTTTCTAGCACATGATTTTAATCATGTCCTGTGGTATACAAAAATGGAAAATTTATACTTTTCTTTGTATGTGTGATATCTTTTGCTCCAGTTTCTCCTATTTATAAAGCAGAATCCATTTTAAAAACTAAAGGAAAATCTCACAGGGTGCTTAACTTGCAAGTCAAAGTAAGCTAGCGTTTCGAAATATTCTTAACACACAAACGTGCAGTTCATAATTTAAGGAGGTATGAAGCAGCGCCCGAGTTTATGTTACTTTCACGATATTAATTATTATAATAATAATATATATATATATACATATATCAGTATGTAATAATTATGCAATACTTACATACTGATAAATTACAAAAACAAAAGAGTCCATTGTGTTCATTCGAATCAGCATAAAGCCCCTTCCAAGTGTCTCACCCACCCAGTTTGCATTGCGCGCCTTTGTTGTTGTTGTTATCCGGGATATGCTTATAACGCTCCCATATTTGGTCAACGATAAGCCAGGTCCAGACAAGCGTGAAAGGTCACATTTGTTATGGAAATTGATGGAGACCTGAGTGAGCATGATTTTTCAGAAAGTGACCTTTCTGATGAGGAAGCTGAGGTCAACGCGTATGGATCGCCGATTAAAACCGTAAACAGGGCTCATAGCCGTGAAACCACCGTTACCGGCGCAGTCGCTGCGCCAAGTACCAGCGACGCCAATAGCAATCGCGTGGTAAGAATCCGCTCAAACTAAAAATTTTGTATTAGTGTCGTTTCAGTTACCCGTTGTTACTGCCGTGACTAACTTCAGCTCTATTCGCTGTAGGTTTGCACTTGTAAAAATACTTGCAGCCGCAAGAAAAGTGCAAGATACGCAGGCTGACCGTGCCAAAACGCGAACCTAAAATGTTCTACAAATTGCAAGTGTGGTACAAAGAAAGCACCTTGCAAAAACCAGGTCGCGGAAGGTCAGGAGATCGGAAATCCGAGTGCTTTTGCCCGCCACAGGCAAGCTGTAGAGGACTCTCAGCGCGAAATAGAGGTTTGTTTACGAGGTTATAAAACTATATTGAAGTTAGTTTACTATGCAAATTATTTCAGACTCGGCGCATCCCACGTATTATACACAAAAGCTTAGTTATATTTTTATTTAAGCCTCGCCTTTGTCTTTTCTTTTTGTAGGAGTTTGTGACCAAACTATCTTCTGACGATAAAGACCAGCCTTTTATTAGGCTGTTGAGTCAAGGACGCGGTAGCCTTGAATTTGCTAGAAACATGCTAACCGGAAGCGATGGCATTGACCCGCCGTCACCTCAACCAGAGCAAAATATACCCGAAACTTGGTGTACTTGTGGTGTCTGCATGAGAATGCCGGATGAACAGGTCGCTTAACTGCAGAATACCCTGCCACTCGAACAATGTTCTGCGTAGCCGGCTACGCGGTACGCAGAAACTACATTAATATTCAATTCCCTATATACAAGCACGCTAAACATGGCGTAATATACTTCGTTCTTTAGCCATGAGTCGCCAAAAACAACACGCTACAACACACTTTGAATAAATTTCTTTCCGCGTACCGCGTACCGCGACCGCGTAGCCAGCTTCTAACATAGTTTGACACTTTGAATTAATTTCATTCCGCGCACCGCGTACCGCGTAGCCAGCTTCTAACATACTTTGAGGCTTTGAATTTCTTTCATTCCGTGTACCGCGTACCGCGTAGCCAGCTTATGACATAGTTTGACACTTAACATTAATTTCATTCCGCGTACCGCGTAGCCACCGTTTTCAGCAACGAAGTCAAAATGGCAGGGTATTCTGCAGTTACTCCGAACAGGTAAACGTCTGTTGCAAAAAGAGGACATGTGTAATTTCTTTTGTCATATTGGCCGACGTTTCTACAAACCGCGACAGAAAACCAACTACACAGTGCCCTTGGAAAGAATTTTCTTCCACGAATGCGAATCACAAAGATAGTTCAGAAACTATAGAAAGAATTCCAGAGGAAACAGGACCTAAAAAACGCCTATAAATTGTCGAAATAAAGGAGGGAATATCAAGGTGATAAAACTTGGATTTTCGGGGGCCCTGAAAATGGCGAATGAAGAGCGTGAGTAGAGCGTGAGCGCGCAATGCAAACTGGGTGGGTGAGATTCTTTAAAGTTAAATGAAACCTACAGTGTATAGTATGTGTGAGTAAAGGAAGGCATTGTTGTACTCACCACGAATTGCGCGCCTTTGAATGATTCTCAGATAAATCTTGATCGCGTTTCTCCAAAATACTTGTAAATTTATACGGCTTTACTTCTCACCAAGCCATTGAAAACGTTTGATTTAATCCACGTATCATACGTGCAAGTTTATGTCGTCCATTGTTCAAAAGCGCGCGGACTACATGGTCAATAACCGATCGCAATTTTCAAATTCAACCGCTTGGGCTTGCCACAGAACCGGAAGTCACATGAGAATCTGCAAGTTCTGATTGGTTCAGCAGGCATGCATCTCGTCCCAGGGCCTTGGCGGCAGTCTTATCTCAACATGGCGGACGAATGGCCGCGAGTGGGTTATTAGCTCTTGATTCAGAAGGGACCATCCTAGTCAAAATAATTCTTCAATTCATGGGAACTTACGAAGAGACGGGGTTCTTTAAGTGCTCTGTTGGTCTCCCAAGTTTATGAAGTGAGTACAAGATCTGTTTAGAATATCAGCTTCGACTCGCGCGGTGCCTGTATTTCTTTAGCGATCGACGTGGTGGAAAAATAGATTACAAACTCCAGCCTCAGCTGACGCAGACTACAGCAATACACATGAAAGAGCCTGCACCGTATGGGAAAAAGACGCTTAGACATTCAAATTCTTCAATAAATCAAACAGGTCTGTTACATTATGAAAACACTGCAGATTCAACAAGATTTGATC
Organism: Ricordea florida; assembly: GCA_949710005.1. Taxonomy (NCBI): domain Eukaryota; kingdom Metazoa; phylum Cnidaria; class Anthozoa; order Corallimorpharia; family Ricordeidae; genus Ricordea; species Ricordea florida. The sequence continues at coordinate 22,860,873 of OX453285.1, forward strand.
CTGATGAACATGTATTATCGTACATTAGGTCCATTTCCGTTTATCCTTTTACAAATTTCACATCAAGAGTCAGCAGGCGAACGTTTCTTCCCTAAGAATATTTAATTATTTTTTTTGGGAAGTTGTAAATTTGCTTGATTTACTCAGGGATGAATTAGAGCTAATCAAACAACAAACAGGGGAGGAAGATATGTCTCAACTTTGTAAAGCACTAAATAAAGGGGCAAGAGAAACTCTATGCAAAAGAGTACAGAGGCATGAAAAAGAGAATTTGCTGTGTTGCTCTTACAAAGAAGGGAGAGATAATTTCAAGTAGGTATTTTATTTTAAGCAAGAAGATATTATCATAACTTAATGTTGTGATTACAAATTGTCTTCCTTCACAGTTGTATTAAATTTATTAAAATTGAAAAGGAAGATTTTTATTGTGTCTGTTTTTGCTGTTGTTGCCCTTTATATCTTAAGAAAGCTAAGGGCAGAATACTTCATCTGGGATTATCTAATATTTAAAACCCTTGGTAACCTGTGATAAATTTTTTTAAGTGTGACAGTTACATGGTCTGACATGGTATTCCATGGTTGGCAAAAGAGTGATTCTTAATATATTCTTTTTGACATTTTTAATGTTTCAAATGCAATATCAAACCAACTAAAATTATGTGAATGTTTTGAAAATTCCTGGTGACTCAGAATTTGACTCAGAGTCTGCAATCAGTGCCAAGTACATTGGACATGGTTTTCCATGGTATTCCATGGTTGGCAAAAAGTGATTCTTAATATATTCTTTTTGACAATTTTAATGTTTCAAATGCAATATCAAACCAACTAAAGTTATGTGAGTGTTTTAAAAATTCCTGTTCACTCTAAATTTCTGACTGAGAGTCTGCAATGAGTGCCAAGTAGATTGGACGTGGTTTTCCATGGTATTCCATGGTGAGCAGTCATTATTTATTTTGGTGAAACTTATCATTAATTACTAAAATTTAACTTTTAGTTTATCTCAAACATGTCAGACCTGTTAAAATATAATCAGATTCTTTAGATATTGAATATTTTTTGGTCTGACCATGGTTGACTGTGAACCATGGTCAGTGGCTAAATATGACCATGGTCAGACACCATGGTCATCATCATTGTCAACCATGGTTAACCATGGTTAACAATGAAAAACCATGGTACCATGGTCAAACTTTCGCCGGGGTTATAATTCTTAGTACACTAACTGTTAAGTCCTCAAGTTTAACACCATCCAGAACATCTAATAATTCAGCCTTTTTGAATCGTCCATAACCCTTTAATCCAGCACTTTTAGCTATTTTTCTCAGCTGTTTCACTCTTAAGTTCTCCATATTGAAATTATTTTAATATTTGCTAAACCTTAAATCAATAACTAGCTCACTCAAACCCAAGTTTAAATTTTTAACATTTGTAACGTGAATTGCGTTACAAAAGTATATTCTAAAATTATTAATCCAAACCCCAGCGCTCTTTCTTACCCTTCAATTCATCTATACTATAGACCCAGTCCATATGCCTACCTGGTTCACATGCAATTCTTTCCACATCATAATCTATCACCCTGAAAAAATTCCGCTTATGTATTCGTCTATTAGCCTCTTGGATCAAGTCACCAAAACATTGTTGAAATTTTATTTTTTTAATTATTTCAGGAACACTTAAATATATTGTAACACCTTTAATTTTATATCGACTATAATCAAATGGTGTTCTAACAAAATATTCCCCAACACTTTCACCAATATCATAATAATAATCCATCGTAATTTCATGATCAAGTTCGCAATGCCTATAAAGATCCCTCATAACTTTTTTAGTGAATTCATTACCAAAAATATCTGAAGTGTTCAAAATAGAAATGGGCAAATGGAATTCATTATCAATCTCAAATAAAAAACTCAATTCAACATCCTCAACAAACACTTCATAACATCTAACATACCTAATCAATTCTTTTTTATTTTTATTAATAAATTTACGATTCTCCAAATTCTTTTTATTAAAAATCTCAAACTTAATAATCTTTGAATTTATGTAATTATTCATTCTCTCTTTTGCTCAAATATATACCAACCCCTACCACACTCAAACCCAACTTCCAATTTTTATACAACACCACCCACACAAAATATACAAATTTGGCCACGCCCAAAAATACTAAAATAAAAAAATACTTCGAAATTACACAAAACTAATTAACATAAAAACCACTTTGAGCTGGAAAATTAATGACCACACCCAAAAAAATCACTTTGAGCTAGAATGCCCCACTTTCAACTACTATTTACCACAAATTCCTGGAAATTCCGGTTGGGATGTAAATGGTAAACGTTTTTTCGGTTCGTCCCACTGGAAAATTCCCGGGACAAACGGAAATTCTGAAAAGGTAGTCCCGTCAGTGGAGTTCCGAAGGGATATTCGTTTACCATTAACAAGTTTCTTGAGTTTCGTACTAGTTTCAGGCCTCTCCGAGCGCAATAGCTTCAACAACAACAACAAATATGGCGGGTTCGCAGTAATCCGGAAATTTGGGGAAAAATGGTAAACGACACGTAGCGTTCTTTCCGAACGAAAATTCCGAACCGAAATTTCCAGGAATTTGTAGTAAATGGTAAACAACCCTAGACTCGTGCTACCACAGGTAGCCCGAGTAATGAGAAATTGGATGCTGATCACTGTTGCACACCAAAAGGTTAAAGAGTTATATACATGCCTTACTTGTATAATAAATAACTGACATCACGGGGGCAGAGATCTTACATATATACCAACCATGAGTCCCATTATACGTAATTTTTTCCCTTTACAGGCAGAGATCTTATGTATAATATACCCACCATGAGTCCCATTGCATGTAATGCACCTATCAATGTAAACCCCGTGGGGGGGGGAGTGCGGGCAAGGGGTGGGGATTTGACCGAGGAGCAAAAATTCTGGTCAATTTCCCAAGGGTGGGGCAGCATATGTTCATCAAATGTAGTCAAAATCCCCACCCAGGGGCAAAATAACAAATATTAAAGACAAGCTATAAACATACCTTTAACAACTTGTGACTTAAACTTGAAGTATGAAGATAAATATCGGTAAAAAAAACTCACCTCCGACGAGACCCATACCATTCCAAAGACAAGAAAGACGATGCCAGGTAGCCACATTTTGTCTTGGCCCCAGTCTCTCTGCCGAACAAATCAAATGTCCCGACCCCCGAGCAAAGGTGCACGATCAAACCTCCCACTGAGGAGATGGATTACTTGGTCAAATCCCCACCCCTTGCCCGCACTTCCCCCCACGGGGTTTACATTGATAGGTGCATAATTGTTTCCTTTTACAGGTAGAGATCTCATGTATATATACCCACCATGAGTCCCATTGTATGTAATTGTTTTCTTTTACAGGCAGAGATCTCATTATGGATTTAGAGGAATAATCAATAACTGGTTTGCATCTTATTTGTCAGGGAGAACGCAAATCGGTTCTTCTGTTTCTCGTAAAGAAAGAATAGTCTGCGGTGTCCCTCAAGGCTCTGTACTTGGACCTCTTCTTTTCTTAATTTATGTAAATGCATGTATCGTTCATCTAGTAAATTTGAGTTCTATTTATTTGCTGATGACACAAACTTATTATTGGCAGAAAAAGACCTAAGAAATCTCGAAATCATTGCTAATGAGGAATTGTTTAAATTGTGTGAGTGGCTAAATTCAAACAAACTATCTCTCAATACGGCTAAATCTAACTTTGTTATTTTCCATTCTTATCAACGCAAACTAAGCCACGAAGTCAACCTTAAAATATTTCATAACAAATTTAAACAATTAGTATCTCTCGAGCGTAAAACATATGTGAAGTACCTTGGAGTTCTAATTGATGGTTCTCTCTCTTGGAAGTACCACATTGATTATATCTCGACGAAAATAAGCAAAGGAATTGGCATTATTGCTAGGCTAAGGCATCTGGTGCCGTTTACTACACTTTTAAATATTTACCGCTCACTAATCGAACCCTATATTTCTTATGGTCTCGTTGCTTGGAGTCAAGCCGCAAATACTTACATAAACAAAATCGTCATTTTACAAAAGCGTGTTCTTCGTACACTGTTCCTCTTTTTGTTAGTTCCTGAATCTTACCAGTAAAATTGCTTTTATTATTTTAAATCGGTTGCCTCTTTGGTACATGATGCTGCTAACCGATGTGCTCCACCTAATATTTCCAATCTATTTACTCATTCCGAAAAGATTCACCCCTACCCCACACGATTCTCACAAGCTGGGAACCTCCACACAAATATGTCAAGAACAAATCAACAGTTATTTTCATTTTCAAGAATTGGTGCTAAAATATGGAATGGTATCCCTCCTGAACTTTGTGGGCTTAGGAAAGCACCCTTCAAACGTAAATTGCATGATTTACTTTTACATATTCTTGGATATGAGGAGATGAATGTTGAAATGCGCTACATTGACTTTTCTAAGCACATGCGGCCATTAAATATTAAATAGTTCCCCTAAGTCTTAAAATTTAATTTGCTTCTATTTTCTCTTTTCTTTACTGTCGTTATTAATAGTTTGTTTTCCATTTCTTCTCTTTTTTTTTTCTTAATATTGTTAAATATATATATATATTTTTTTCTGTTGCTGTACATATAATTTTTTTTTTTTTAAACATCCATTCCAAAATTAAGTAACCCGCCTAGAATAGCTAGATGCTAATTGCAGGCTACTATGGTCTCTGTAGTGGTTTTTTAAAAATAAAGTGCGTGTTGTTGATGTTGTTGTTGTTCATGTATATGCCCATCATGAGTCCCCTGTACATAATTGAACGGTACGTTTGACATAATTGAATGGTGCACTTTAAAATAATTTAAAGTGTCTTATGTAGTTGGGGACTCGTGGTGGGTATATATATATGAGATCTTTCCCAAGTGGAATGTCTAAACAAAAAAAATACAGGATACAGATTTCTAATAAATGACAGAGCCCATGCAACATATTATATCATATCAAGTGAACCATTTTTAATTCTTACAAACAAGTCAGAGCTTAATTAAATCACCCAAGTTGATAGATCATGTAAAAGAAAAGCAGCTGCAACAAATCTTTACCTTCAAGCTTGGAGTACCTTGCCAGTCAACACTTTCAAGAACTCTTGCTGACATGTTAAAAGATTGCCAACTGCCTTTGCCATCCAAGTACCATATTGTAGGCTGAACAGAACATGATGTGTATGCTGATTCTCTCCAGTAGGAATAATATGCCACACCACCCTCTGTATCTATTACCTCTAGGGCATCGTGAGACACTCCAAACCATCGAAAGCAGTTTTCATCTGTGGATAAAAATATTTCAGCCCAAGCTTAAGCCCCTTCAAACTCCTCAATAACGGAAGGGTTGTCAAAAAGATTTTGCAATAGTAGGAGAATGTTAAAGAGTAGACAGCACACAGGGGTAGTGTTATTTTAATCACTTTGTTTCTCTATCTCTCATTTTCTTTCCTTTTTTTTTTGTACTTTAACTCTTTTCTGCAGCAAACCCGATGATCTGCAGTCAGGGTAAACATAAAAGAAGCCAGCAATATCACCAGTCAATAACCCTGTTAATGCTGAAGAGAAAGACAAAGGAAAGTTAATAAACATGTTAATCACCAGCCGATAACCCCGTTAATGCCGAAGAGAAAGGCAAAGGAAATCAGGCACTATAATGTGTTTGGATATCTAATAAAATATAGAGATTCTGTTGCATCGTTAATTTCTTCTGTGTTCCAAATAATTTCTTTCAAGAAGACATATCAAACACTCTTTAGAAAACAGTCCTAAGAAAGTAAGCGCGCTGATTGGTTAGAATTCGTGTTTCTATTAAACAATTAGATTATGAGCTCGAGATTTCTATCGCGTGATAGTTGACGAGGGCGCAGCCCGAGTCAACTACCACGCATAGAAATCGAGAGCGAATAATCTAATTGTTTAAGTATAAATCTACTAGTCGTTCAAAACTTTGTCTTTTCTGGAACAGCCTCGACCAGTAAACTGTCTAAATCTTATTCACGGACACATCGAAAACGTGAAGAAGCGGCCGCCATTACGCTACTCACTATCTATCACAGAATAGATAGTGGGTAGCGTAGCCAATCAGAGCGCGGCATTTGTGATAGAACGCTAGCAGATTTATACTAAAACTCGATAGAAACACAGAACTAGCACGAGCTGTTGACATAATGATGACGCTAGTAAAGAGAATTTACATTTTGATAATCAAAGCTAACAAGTCGTTTTCCTTTTTTCGTCGCGGTGTTTTCCAAAAGAAATAGAAAACATGTTCTTCGTGTTTCTATCGAGTTATAGAAAAACTCGTGAAAGTTTGGGAGAACTCGAAAAAGCTGTGGAAACACTCGCCTGTGGCTCGTGTTCCCACAGCATTTCTCGTTCTCCCAAACTTTCACTCGTGTTTCTATAACTCGATAGAAACACGGTACATGTTTTCTATTTCTTAAATACAGGTGTTTTATTATCTACCAAGCAACTTAAATTTTATCAAAAATACAATGTAATTGGCTGTGCATCTCATTTCAACTCTCTCTTCTGTGTTTGATATGTTAAGAAGCACTGTATAACTACCCTTCTACAACAGAAACATTGCGGAGGAGTGTTGCATGACGAGACAAAGAAAGGTTGCGTAGGGGACTATTCTACAACAAACTGCAACATGGAAAATCATAACCCACTTATATTATACACTTAATGTATGGCCCCAAGGGAAACAGTTAGTTTTGTTTTCCCGAAGACAAAGTTGAGGGAAACATCAGGACTCGAGGGAAAACAAAACTAACTAGTTTCCAGAGGGACCATACATTAAGTGCTTTGTTATATATTTAGAAGATCGCGCCATTTTCAATGAAGTCATGCACTGATCACGCAGGCAACAATTGCACAGTTGAATCCCAGTTGGGATACATTTGAATTTGATCAGGGGCATGTGACCATGAATCAACCAATCACAGTGCTCGTTTAGTTGAGCGATAAGTCTAGGTATATGTTATAGTTCAATTTTATCCTTGGTTTAAATTTTATTTTCCTTTGTTTCAAACTCATTATCATACATTGCCATACCAGAAAACAAAGGAAAATAAAATTTGAACCAAGGAAAAAATTGAACTACAACATATATAACAAAAGACATTGTCTGATGAGATGATGTTCAGGTATTATAAAGAATAAAAAAAGGAAAGTCTTCCTTAGCAGGAAGCCTTAACAGGCCCACCTAAGCGAACACACTACCGAATGGGATAATTGTTGAATTATCACCACTAGTCACTGCTACAATCAAAGACATTGCTTAGAGGCGTGGCATATCAATAGCATCCATAAACCATTGCACAGCAACGACGGAGTGTTATTGGCTTATTTACACCCTGTAATTAAGCAACACCATTCATCACACATATAAAAGGAGATCTCAACAACGAACAGAATCAGCTCTGATTAGAAGACACTACACAGGAGTCTGACAACATGGGGAAAGCGAGTTGTAACTGTCTCAGTTACATTCAACATCATAAACCACTATAGCATCAAACTATTGAAACTGTGCACCAGTTTGTAATGTGCATTTTTCTTTTAACCAATTAAACAACTTAAGATGGAATAATGTATTGAAAAAGCTTATCTCTGTATGGGTCATCAGAGGAAGTAACCCCCTGCTACTCCCCCCTGAACACCAAAACTGCTTTTGCAGAGCAGATGCCCATCATGCATATTATTTTGTAACTCTCACAACTGAAAAGCAATAGACCAACGTAACAGGATAGAAAGACAAGTAATAAAACTAGAACATGTTGTACAAGGCTAAAAGCTAAGTGTTAAAAAATAATTCAAAAACCATTAAAAAGAAACGAAAGGAATTTTTTTGTATTAAAAACAGCTGGCAACATGCTTTTGTGACCCGGAATAATTCACTCAAAATAAACTATAAAAGCCTAACAATAATATAGTTTGAATCAAAGGCTTTTAAGCAAGCGAAAGTTTGTTTGTTTTGTAATTAACTTCCACAATGTTTTAGGAGTATTAGGCGGAAGTTAGAAATTTTAGTGACAAGACGTAAATTATATTTTTGTAACAAGTATAAACAGATTTTATCTTGAAAGAAATCCGGACAATTCTGGGAAAATCATGCTTCAAACTTCCAACTTTTTTTTTCGGAAAACAATTAAATCGACTTTAAACAGAAGAGAGCCAAGGTTAAATTATAAAAGAAAAATGCAACCATTGGCCGGCCATTGCAGAAATTGTCGGAAAAGTTTACGGACAAGAAAACTGGGTTCATAAGTGAAGAAACATTCATTTGGAAAAGTCAAATAAGGCAATGAAAAGTCCACTTACTTGATATTAGTCCTGCTCCTGACTCGCAGTTCTTTTTGTTGCGAATAAAAACCGTTGTATATGTTTGGCACTTGCAAACATGAACGCCGGAGGTTTCGCAGTCGGCTCGGTACGTGTGACAATTCTTACACAACGCTGTAAAAGTGTCCCGCTTAGCTCGAGTTATCGTGGTCGAAATGACTTGTTCGGGACAATTACCCATAAAATAACACACAATAAAAAGTGCTGTAAGTAACGAAGGACTTTGCTGCATTTTTCTAGCAGGAAACGGATGAAGTCTTTGTGTTGTTCCGTGTCGAGACGAATCGTCGAGTAAAACATTCTATGAATAGTATTTACTTTGCCCTACTCGTGAAAATTGAGACATCCACATGTCATGTGACACCCTGTGTAATATTTACCAGAAGTGCAAACATTTCTTACCATAAAAGCATTGAAGGAAAATGCAGTCAAAACGTCATGAAACATCGCTGTAAAACTGTCGGCAGGTGGCGAAAAATCCACAAAAATCCACACACCGAAAATACTTCATACATTGTACGTCGAGGGATCACACTAACTCCATTTGATAGCTGTGAGCTGAAAAGTGCATTAACATTGTTCAAACATTTCTCATCAAATAGTTTTAAACCCGGAAATTCGGTTCGCTTTTGCTTTTGTAGAACTTTGATCGCCATCAACTAAGAAGTTCAGTTTTAGATCTTGCAGAGTCGGACTGTAGGGGGTTTTAACGAGAACTTTCGGCCCTTCAAGGCAGTAGTAGTAATTTACCGGCTCTGGCACAAATCGAAAAAATTAAAAAAAAAATCAATTTTATTTTTAAAGCCGGGAAAGTACCGGCTCTGGCACAAATCGAAAAAATTAAAAAAAAAATCAATTTTATTTTTAAAGCCGGGAAAGTACCGGCTCTGGCACAAATCGAAAAAATTAAAAAAAAAATCAATTTTATTTTTAAAGCCGGGAAAGTACCGGCTCTGGCACAAATCGAAAAAATTAAAAAAAAAATCAATTTTATTTTTAAAGCCGGGAAAGTACCGGCTCTGGCACAAATCGAAAAAATTAAAAAAAAAATCAATTTTATTTTTAAAGCCGGGAAAGTATCGATCCCGTCCGGGACTCGAAAAATTAGAAAGAAAAATCAAATTTTTTTGGGAAAGACGTGTCAACAGGAGGAGCGAGATGTGCGAGCGGAGGGCGATTCCTTCGGGGAAACTGATACGAAAGCGATGAAAGGACCTCAAAAACTTTGAAAATGAAAATGAAAAATAATTTAAAGATAAGAATTAATTCAAAAAAATGGAACAGACATCAATTCTTGATGAACCGGTGCCCGAGATTAATATTCCCATTCTCAAACCCACATCACAACCGCCATCACTTAAAAATTTGGCAAGAAAAGTCGCAAAAACGGTAAATAAAGAGCTTAACAAGTTTGCGGATTGGATATTATCTTATATCCCAGAACCAATCAAAAAGGATGTAAACGAACGAGTTGATGATTTGAAGAAAAAGGTTAACAGAATATTTGCTTTAAACAAACGCCTAACTCCAAAACAAAAACAAACAGCATTGAGGGGATATTTGAAAACCCACAGGATAGATGGTCAAAAAGGGTACGGCCCAAGTACATTTATCAATGAAATCAAACCAAAAGTTTTGGATCTAATTAATAAGCAAAAGAAGCCCATCAAAATCAAGTTCATCTTTACTTGCAAATTCACAAAAGAGAATCCTGATAATGGTCTGATTGATGAAAATTCAGGATACTTTCATTCAAAAAATGCGGAAATCATAACAGAGTCAACTGATTTTTCTGAATTGTACAATATCATGACAAATTACCTACTTGAAAAGGTTGAAAAGTTTCAAAATCAAGGTTCTGGATGGCAATTCGACCAAGTTGAATACTTTGATATTAACATCGATCCTTATGAACCCATTTCTGGAAGTTCCTACATTCCACTACCGAAAATATTGGAATCAAAGAAAGCAATCATAAACGCTAAAAATGAGAATGATCATGAATGTTTCAAGTGGTCAATAACTTCCGCTGCGTTTCCAAAACAGAAAAATCCACAAAGACTAGATAAACAAATGAGAGAGAACTCTGAAAAGTTTGACTGGACAGGAATTGAGTTCCCCGTTAAATTGAAAGATATTGCTAAGTTTGAAAAGCAGAATCCTTATTACGCGATTAACGTCTTCGGATTTGATAAAGATAAGGGAGAAGTATACCCTCTGAGAATGAGTAGAAAAAGTGGCTATTGGATTGAATTACTTCTAATAACGAATGATGAAGGAAATAGTCATTACTGTTGGATAAAGAATTTTAGCAGGCTTGCATCTTCGCAAATAAATAATAACCAACACAAACGAGAGTTTTGTCGTAGATGCTTTAATTCATTTCCAACGGAAAAATCATTGAAAAAACATCTGGAATATTGTACCAAAAATGAAGAAGTTAAGATTGAAATGCCTAAGGATGAAGATGGCGATCCCGTGTACATTAAATTCACCAATCACCATAGAAAAATGCGAGTGCCCTTTGTTGTATACGCAGACTTTGAGAGCTTTACAGAGAAAATAGATACATGCTCACCAGACCTTAGTAAAAGCTTTACCAAACAATATCAAAAGCATACACCATCGGGATTCATCTATCTTGTGAAATTTTTTGACGAAAATGAAACTGTTAGACAATACACAGCCAAATCACCAGATGAAGATGTAGCGCAAATATTTGTAAAAAGTTTGGAGTCGGATATTAGGGAAATTTACAATAACACAAGATATAAAAAGAAAGTTAGGATGACTAGAGAAGATGAAATAAGCCATAATTTAGCAACTCACTGCCACATTTGTGAAAAAGAATTGGGGGAAGATAAGGTAAAAGATCATTGTCATCTTACAGGAAATTACAGAGGAGCAGCCCATAGCGATTGCAATCTAAATTACAAGGTTCCAAAGTTCATCCCAGTAATATTTCACAATCTATCTGGGTACGATGCTCATCTTTTTATCAAAAACCTTGGTGTAACAGAAGGTAAAGTAAATTGTATCCCCAATAGCGAGGAAAAGTATATTTCTTTCACAAAACAGATTGTGGTTGATACATTTACAAATAAAGAAGGTAAGATGGTTGAGGTGAAGCGAGAAATTAGATTCATTGATTCATTCAAATTTATGGCAACCAGTCTTGATAAATTAGTAACTAATCTCCCCAAAGAATCTTTCAAAAACTTAACGAGTTACTATGAAGGCGAACAATTAAAGTTGTTGTTGAGAAAGGGCGTATTTCCCTATGAATGGTTCGACAAATTTGAAAAACTCAGCGAAACCCAACTTCCGCCAAAGGATGAATTCTACTCTAAACTAAACGACGAAGAAATAAAAGAAGGAGATTACCAGCACGCGCAAAATGTATGGAAAATCTTCAAAATGAAAACGATGAGAGAATACCACGATCTTTATCTAACGACGGATGTACTACTTTTAGCGGATGTGTTTGAGAACTTTAGAGATGTTTGCCAAAAGAATTATGGTTTGGATCCGGCCCACTATTATACAGCACCAGGACTAGCTTGGGATGCCGCGTTAAAGTACACAAAAGTGAAATTGGAACTGTTAACCGACGTTGATATGCTTCTTATGTTTGAGAAAGGTATCCGGGGCGGCATCTCTATGATCTCTACCAGATATGGGAAAGCGAACAACCCATACATGGGCAACTATGATCCCAATCTGCCCAAAATGTTCATTCAATATCTTGACGCTAATAATTTGTATGGAGGAGGAATGAGTAGGCCTTTACCCACCCACGGTTTCAGATGGATGTCTGATAAAGATCTTTCAGACTGGGAAAATACCTCATGTATACTAGAGGTTGATTTAGAATACCCAACTCACCTTCATGATTTACACAATGATTATCCTCTAGCTCCAGAAAGGATTGTAGTTAATAAAGTGGAGAAATTAATCCCAAACCTTAACAATAAGGTAAAGTATGTTGTTCATCGTGAAACATTAAAAATTTACCAATCATTGGGATTGAAAGTTACAAAAATTCATAGAGGAATTACATTCGAAGAGTCAGCTTGGTTAAAACCATACATTGAATTGAATACCAACCTCAGAGCTAAAGCAAATAACGAATTTGAGAAAGATTTCTTCAAGTTAATGAACAATTCTGTGTTTGGAAAAACAATGGAAAACATTAGAAATAGGGTTGACATTAAATTAGTTACAAATCAAAAAGATGCGAAAAAATTAATATCAAAACCTAACTACCAGCATCGTACTATCTTTTGTGAAAATCTTGTAGCCATTCACATGAAGAAAACAAAGTTAGTATTCAATAAGCCAGTTTACTTGGGCATGTGCATTCTGGATTTAAGTAAAACAATAATGTACAACTTTCACTACAATTATATCAAACCCAAATACGGCGAAATGGTAAAATTACTTTTTACAGATACGGACAGTCTCGCATATTTGATAGAAACGGAAGATTTCTACAAGGACATTGCCTTGGATGTAAGAGAAATGTTCGATACAAGTAATTTTCCTAAAAACCATCCATCGGGTATTGAGACAGGAGTAAACAAAAAAGTCATAAATATGTTCAAAGATGAGGCTGGGGGAAAAACGATAGCGGAATTTGTGGGTCTGAGGGCCAAGCTTTACTCATACAGGATGGATGAAGGTGAAGAAGAAAAGAAATGTAAGGGAATGAAAAAGGTAGTAGTAAAAAAGACCATAAGATTTGAAGATTACAAGGATTGTCTTTTCAATAAAATGCCCCAAATTAGACAGATGAATGTATTTAGGAGTCGTTTGCATGATGTTTACACCGAAACTGTTAACAAAGTTTCGCTGTCTTGCGATGATGACAAAAGAATAATTTGTGAAGATGGAATAAATACTTTTGCCTACGGGCATTATCGGGCGGGGCTCTTTAAAACATAATCTGGTGGGAGTTCTGTATCATAAGGAACAACCTGTAATTCTTCCCTAACAAATCCCCGTCTAGGGCCATCTAATAAATAATACAAAACCGGCTGATTTGGTGAAACGACGCTTCTAGAAATATCATAAACTTTGATACTCCAAATAGGATCAGTAGCCCGCCTTTGTTCTCCTCCTTCAAGCTCACCAGGAGCTAATAAATACCGCACTTTAACACCAGGCGGCAGTCTAACCTCATCAACCCCCACTTCGCGTTGGTATTTTTTAGGTTCAATGTCAACCTCTTTCAGTTTTATAACCTTAGCAGGTTCTTTACCGGTTATTCTTGTTGGTGTATTATTCAAAGTTTTTAGAATAACAGGTAATCTTTTCACCCATACTCTAGACCTTTCATCACTGATCATTTCTTGCGCGTATTGATGGCTAAATAATCTTTCGCCTAATATTCTGTTTGCTCTTTCAACAAATGCTTGAGCTCTATGATTTCCGGCTTCACTTCTCTGTATTCTAACATTATGATAATTCATAAGTTTGGTAACCTCACCCATAAATTCTTTCCCAGGATCAACCATTAATGTTTTGGGGTATCTCATTCTCCTGGAATATATTTTTCTAAAGGCTTTTGATATTTCTCGGCTTTCTTTTGAGGTTAATGGTTCCGCATCTTTGTATCTTGAAGCCAAATCAACCACAACTAACGCGTATTTATACGTTTTTCTTCCAACTCTATCATGCGGCAAAAATAATAAATCTGCTTGGTGAATCTGGTTCGGCTTATCCACAGTCCAGTGCGGCCTAGGAATATACTTTGGAGCTGGAAGATAGATTTGCCAAATTGCTTGTTTCTCCAACCATTGTTTTGCTTCATTTTCACTTACTTTCACCTTTTCAGCTAATTTAGGAATTGCAGAATATCCTTTCCAATATCCCTCGGCTGAATAATATAACCGGCTTAAATTTTTCGACAATTCTGAACTCATTTAAAGATTACTCCTCACTTCCTTAAAATAAATATGACAACCGTATCTGAAAAAATTAGCCCAAACAGGATTCCGAGAGTACCACTAGGTTTGAAAGCGGAATCAACATTGAATAGAATTACTCTCAATCCCTCATCGGCAAATCCTGGGGAAACTCTATACATAAATATTCCTAAACTTTCTGAAAATTTAGTGATTGCACCAGGAAGCGTATATCTGGTATTTAACTTGACCGTTGAGGGGCATGAAAATAACACCCTAGTGAATAATGTAGGTAGTAACCTAGTATCCAGACTCAAGGTTCTTTTTGGAGGTGAAACACTACAGGATACGCAAAGATACGATCTATTTCAAACATACCACGACTTATTCTTAACGGATGAAGAAAGAGATGATGGATTAAGGCAAGGTATTTCTTCTAAAAACATGAGGAAGTTACGGACAAATGCGGGGGATAAAGTAGACACAGATGCAAAGGAAGTAGCAGTTGCAGTAGTACACAACTCTAAGTACCACATCGCACTAAATCATCCTATTCTCAACGATCATGGGGTTTTCTACCCAAAGGCGTTAGATCATCAACTAATATTTGAGATTACTCTAGCCCCAGTTCATGATATTGTTGTTTATTCAGATACAACAAAGACTCCAACTTATAAAATCACAAACCTTGAGTTGGAATATTCGTGTATATTAAGCGAATACTTGGCTCGCGAGTCACAAGCAGCTTATCAGGTTGGTAAAGGATTCTTTTATGAAAATGTCACTCTACACAAAACTTTCACCATATCCAGGCCCACTGATAGTGTTATAAACCAACATATTAATCTACCGAGAAGGTCAATTACGGGCATATTATGTTTGTTTACATTACCATACGCCGGAGGAACACGAGATTCTGAGAATTTTTTCAATCCAGGTATCGCCTCAATCAAGGTTGATGTTAATGGTGTCCCAAATCGTTTATACTCAAAAGGAATGGTGCCGTCGGATCTTTGGGAGTCAATAAAGAAACGTTTTGGGAGAAATGAAGGTTCCTCTCGATGGTCAGTAAAAGAAAAGAATTTTTATGGTAATAAGTTTGCTCTGTGGATCGATTTGAGAACTCATCCAGATAATAGCATTCATGGAGGAGGTCTGGCATTAAACAACGCTCAAGACGGTATAAAAATAGAAATTAAAAGAATACCTATTGGTTCTGGTATTATGACTTGTTATATGTTTGTTGTGGCTGATGCATTAATGGAGGTTATGAATTCAAACTTAAGATCAATCATGTACTAACCAAAAGAAAGATGGAAGAATTACGAGATAAAATTCCTTTTCATTGTATAATAACCGGCCCAACAAATTGCGGGAAAACAAAGTACATAATAGATCAACTACGAGGCCCATTCCGAAAATTGTTTGAATTCATTGTTTTAATATGCCCAACTTATTCCAAAAACAAAACTTACCGCGACTTTGCTCGAGGAGATAAACGTTTATTTGTATTATCACCGGATGCAAGTAACGTTGATGAGATTAATGAATTGTTAACTGATTGCCAAACTTTATTCTCTGGAACAAATACACTAATAATTTTAGATGATTGCGCCGTTTCGAGTGATCTGAAGAAACGAACGAATAAGTTTATAGATTTAGCATTCTCCGGAAGGCATCATGGTTTATCAGTTTGGGTTCTCACTCAACAATTAACATCGATATCAAAACCATTCCGTGAAAATGTTGCCTGCGTTGTTACTTTCCATAACCCCTCGCAAAGGGGGATGAAGATGCTTTTCGAAGATTATGGGGGCGATTTAGACTCTGAAACATGTAAAAAATTTGTGGAAATGTTGAAAAAAGAAAAATATTCTAGGCTATGTTTGAGTTTGCGGTACCCGTTTAATTGTTATTTAGAGATTCCCGAAGTGATTTAAAAATAACCCATTTATTATCACAAAGATGACTGAAATTGAAGATTATATTAGCGAAGAAAAAGATGTACAACCGAAGATAGGAACGGAAAAAGATAATGAACTTGAAATAAAACAAGAATCACTAGCCATTCTCGCATCCCTTGGAACTACAAAGGAATATTTGGGGGTTGATATGAGTCTGGGGGATGTAAAAAAATTATCAGGAAAAGATGTAGAAAAATATTATAATCGCTATCAAGCGGTATTAGGTAAGAAAATTAGTGGTGGATTAGTTGATTCATCTCTTCAATTAATTTCTAAAGTTATTTCTTACATGGTTCCAGTGGATGATATAGAAGCTCTTTGTAAGGATTTGAAAAATGATGATTTGGTTAATCGTGAACTAACAAACATTGTAGGTCTCTTGGCATTAAAAGCAGGAAGATTGGCAGCACTTGCTAGCGGACTATTTCAAGTAGCTAAACACATTAAATTTAAGACCTCGGAGGACAAAAATCAACAAGTTGTAAGTACGACTGATCATAAAATACAAGAGGATTCCAACAAAACTGAGCAAATTACTAAACAAGATGCAAGCGGTACTGATACTGTTTACTGAGCATTATTTAAAGACTTCTTAATAACATTTTAAATAATGTCCGAACAAAATGAACAAGTTGAACAAATTACTGCTGATCCAGCTCCTACAAATAAAGATTCAAAAAAGAGAGAAAAAGATCCAAAAAAAGTTGCTGCTGGTAAGAAATTAGCGGAATATAACAAAAAAGCGAAAGAAGCATTAGCTAGAGAGACCCTACGGGCTGCGGAGCAAATGAAACGCGAAGAAGAAACAGTTGAATCGAATCGGGCAAGACCCTCCCGAGAAGCGAAATCATGGCTTCCAGAGTTATCTTTTACAACTGTATTATCAATTGTAGGAATAGGGTTTACAGCATTTGATCTTTTTATGAGATACCGGGGAAAATCCGGGCCCGGATACACTGAAAATAAAAATAGGATACCCGATTGTCCTTCAAATATTCCTCTACCAAAAACACAACCAATATCCGCAGGACCCGATCCGCTTAAAATAGGAATGTTATAATTCCGGCCGACAGAAGTGAGTTAGGATAAAAGGATCTAAAGATTTCTTACTGATGTAGTAAAAAATCATGTCAAACGAAAACAAACTTGTGAAAACTGTTACTGATTCCGCAGTACTTATTGGGTTAGCAGCTGGAGTTGGTTATGTAGCTAAAAAGATGATGAAAGAATCATTTATGAATGACCCATCCTCAAGTGTTACAAATTATGCAAAATGGGTTGCTGTATTGACGGGTAGTATGTACCTAAAAACATATTTAGAGGATCAAAAGATTTTACCAAATTAAATATGGCAACAATAGCAATGATGTTGGGAGGAGCAGTATTAAATGCAACTGCCTTTGTTGGCGGATCATATCTTGCAAAATATCTCTCAGGAGATAAAACTGATACAGAGAAAATACGACACGATAAGGCATTAGAAAAATATCAAAAAGATTACGCTGAATACCAAGAAAAAAGGCAGAATCTCATTGATTGGCAAATGAAGAAAAAAGATGAAAAATACCAGGCTTCAAAAAATATTTCAACGACAAATGAAGCTTTAGAATTGTATAGTCAAATGCATGAACCAAAATTCTCTGATTATTATAGGCCTAGTGAAAATCAAAAGACGGGAGAAATGTTATACGTGGGAGGAGGAATGTTAGCTTTGGGGTATGCAGCTAGTAAATTTTTATAAAGGAAAAATATTACATTATTTTGTTATGTAACCAGTAATTGGGTTATATAACATAATTCCATTTCTTATTAAAATGATATAAGGCTTCCAGTATCTGAATCCATATCATCTTCCAAAACATCAGAGGCTGATTTGCCTTCAGAAATAATTACTTCGGGATTGTATTTTCTACGAGGTGCCAATCTTTTCATTTCAATGTTTGGTTCTACAATCGCATCATAAAGTTTTACCTGAAGTGAAATACAAGAAGTACCAATAAATATTGATTCAATTTTGATATTGCATTCCGCATAGCATCCTTTATTCATTAGATCTTCTGGCTCTATTAATTCATCATCTTTCATATTATAAAATTTTGTAAGAAATTTGTCTTTTGAGAAAATTAATTTTGGATATAGAGTTGGCCCTCTGCCTTCAACTTTACGCTCTCCGCAAATTTTTCCTTTTTGATTTGTAATTTTTTCCTTTTTCCAATAGAGAGAGTTTTTAAAACCGCCTCTAATAAGATCATTCTTTTCTAAATCAAATTTGTCAATTTCTTCTCGTTTTTCTACCAAATGATCCATACAACAATCTACTATTTCATCAAAAACATTAATCCATTTTTCCTCTTCGGGTGTGGGTTTATCTGAACTCCATAAACACAAAGGAAAAGAATATCCTGATTTTTTATTTGTTTCTTGTATTCGATTTTCGGAAACTCCAAATGAATACAAACGACTAGTTGGAATAACAAGTTCTCCTTCTGTTCCATCTTCATTTTTTGTAAAAATATTAATTCTCTTAAATTCAATTTTTGTCTTGCTGCCGGGAATTTGACCTGAAATTGGTTTAGAAAAGATCATACGTTCTTTAGGGCGGTAATTTTCGATTGAGGTTAATTGTGTATTTTCATTGGACATTTTGTTTTTACTTTCTTATCTTTAAATCATAATTCATTTTTTTTGATTCCAAAATAACTTTGGGTCTAAAGATTTCTTTACTGATGAGTAAAAATCATGGCAGAATTACCAGAAATACCAAAAGATGATCCCATTGGATTGGGGGAAGAAGATGATCCCGATGATTTTGATGAAAAAAGTTCACTACTTGGTAGAAAACCATCAAAAATACCAGTTCGATTAACATCTACAACCAGAGGTGAAAGAGATTATGAGGATGAGGGTGCTAGACCTAAAACAAAATCAGGATACACACAATTAACAATTGAAGAAATAGAGATGAATGTTATGGAAGAAAGAAAAGATGAAGTTTGGAGTGATATTTTTAAAAAATTTCCAGATGCAAAACCTAGTTTTTTATTCAGATATGATGAGTGGGGTAGAATTGAAGTTGCAATCCCTAGAAAATTAGGAGTAAACGTAAAGTGGCATGAATTATTCAATGCGAATGGAGATATTAATAAAAAACTCCCTATCACTATAATGAAAGCTCTAGGTAAAAAAGCTGAAGAAATTTTTGAAGCTAATGATGATATTTCGTCGCAATTGAATGAAAAAACTAAAAAAATTAGGGATTTAAATAATGAAATAGCTGAGTTAAAATCACTTTTAGAAAAAGGTAAAAATGAGATGGAACAAGATTTTGCCAGTGAAAGAAAAGAGTTGAAATCTATGATTGAAAAACAACAAACCAGAATTGCGAAAACTGAAAGCTATTTAGATGAGTCTGATAAACACAAGCTTTTAGCTAAAGAACAGATTGATAAACTTAGAGTTGAATTGAAACGATACAAAGATGAAATAGATAAGTATAAGAAAGGGCAGTCAAATTTAACAATGTTAGAACGCGGCAATGAAAGATTAAAAGATGAAGTTAATAAATTCAGAGAACTAGCAAGAAAGAGTATTATTTACAACCAAGAACAAATAGCTGATCTTGAGAGTAAAAATGAAGAAATCCTTAAAAATCTTCCATTGCGGGAACGAATTAAGTCAATCTTCAAAAAGTATGGTTTTACAGTATTCGCAGTTATGAGTGCTGTTGGTGTAGTAATTGGTGTTATAGTTTCTAATCTTTCAAAGGGTTTATCTACTTTGGGTAGGGGTGTGGGAAATGGTTTGAAAGCTATTGGTAAGAAACTCGGTGAAATATTGCCTGGAATGGTTGGAGCTATCGTGAGCTTTCTATTCAAAACGGCGGGTGAGGTCATTGGATTTTTGGGGAAAAACGCATGGTTGTTGATAATGGCTGTGGTTCTGTATTTTGTGGAACAGTTTAAAAAGAGACCCTACGGGCCTCGGAGCAAAAGAAAGTAACAAATTTAAAGATATCAAGTTGATCAGTAAAATACAATATGGATGACTACAATGGAATTTACCCACAATTACCGGCCGAAGGGAGGAACCTTAATAATTCTGATCCGCGTATCGGGGAGGTGGTTAATTTCAGATTACAAAAATCATGCGAAGTACTACAAAATCTTGAGAAAGAAATTAAACATTATGAGGAAGTTAGAAAAAAGTATAATCGAGCGAGGGGGATTTTTACAAAAATCAGTGTTTGTGGTGGATTGATTTCAGTTATTCTATCTGCAAGCGGTCTCGGGACTTCTCTTACTGGTTTTGGCGCTGTTGTTGGCGTTCCTTTAGGGGCTGTTGGTGGAGTTTTTGGAGGATTATCGGTTGGATTTGGATACGCATCAAAAAGACTTTCAAATAAAGTAAGTAAACACGAACAAACCGCCGCAATTGCAAAATCAAAATTAAACACCATTTCTGATTTGGTTTCAAAAGCTTTGAAAGATAATGTTATTTCCGATCAAGAATTTTCCATAATTTTGGCGGAATTCGAAAAGTTTCAAAAACTAAAACTAGAAGTTCGTCAAAAATTTAGGAGAGATACAGAAAAAAACTTAAACATGTCCCAGATAAGGAAAGAAGTTCGAGCAGATCTATTAAAAGAATTAACCGGATGGAAAGAACATTAAAAATTTCATATGAAAGAACTGATGTTGGGTGCAATTGTTTTGCGGGGATTAGAAATACTAGTGAATCAAGCGAAAATTAATACTTTACATCTTATTCTAAATCTTCTGGTTTAAAGACCAGATTCTCTGAAACAAAAAGAATAAGATGTTATTTGGGGATTTCAAAACCCGATATCCAAGCGCCAACCTCAATAAATTTACATTTGTGAATGATTCATACGGGGGGTATATTAAATGGAAAGTTAATGGAATGGCTGTAATGTCTAATGATGATCCTACTGGGAAAACATGGACAGATGATCTTTCTACTAATTTGAAAACGCTGTTATGGGGAGATTTAGGATTAGAAAATAAATCCGCGTCTTTCCCAAAGAGTTTAACATTAACTAATCGATCTTACCCAATACCTGCAGTTGGTTTTGGCGACTTTACAACTGATTTAACAAAAATGCTAACCTTTCTAGATATATACGTAACAGAGACGAAGAAATTCACCGCAAAGATGAGAAATGTTTTTACCAATCAAGTTGTAACATTCAAATTTGGAAAACAGAGTAGAAAATGATTGAACGGGCCCGATATGAATTATTGGCCGCAGCAACTCAACTTTGCAGTATGGTGCGCAACATCTGGTTGTGGGATAAGCCCTTTTGAGAGCTTGAACTATCCTAAAGTGGTGTCTGGATTCATAAAGTTTCATGTGTATTTCACCATAAGACGAATACTATACGAATTAAGTGTTCCATTTCCTGATGAACAGCCATTTGTCATAAACAACAACCCTTACAGTAAGGTTGCTTACCAAAGATTGTGCGCTGAATTCGGGATAGATAATAATTCTGATTTCAGATGGAAAGGTGGGCGAAACCATGGCCTTGGCGACATCTTCATTGACTATGGAGCTGGCTACCATGGAAGAGGAGGAGGATTTCAAAATGTTCATGTGATTCGAAACTATGATGAAGATGCAAACCAATGGCCTGGCGAAGATGGCAAATTCGCTGATGACGGCGGCAAGAAGGAAAAAGGTGACCTAATCTCATTCATCCGTAATGATGACTTTTCCGATTACAAGTATGCTTGGTTCATACCAAATAGTGGCTATGGGCTCACTAAAGCAGGGCTTGGAAGATTAAATCGATCCGTGGAAGCTTTTGTTTACTGTATATTGGGGGCGCAAGTTAATACTAGAAATTCTATTGTAGGCATTGGCGGTGGAGCGATCGAGACTCAACAAGAATTCTTGGCTTTATTTGAAAGTAGCGTGATTGAGAATGACATTTCTAGTTCTATCCAAAGGTATCAATTAGCTGTACAAGAAGCGAAATTGCGGCTTGATATCGCTATTGCTCCTGGTGTTTGGTTGATGCCGAGTAATATGATTGTTAATACAGAAAGCGTGGTTGGATACAATAACAAGTTGGTTAAAGCCACTGAAAATATGAATTTTGGGGTAAATAATGCATTAAATGCCGAAACAAAACAAGTTGGAATAAGCCATAACTTGGGGTCTTCAAAGCTAAATATTCCGCATATTCTCTCGGAAAGTAAAACTGAAACGAAAACAGACTCGATGAAACGTGAAAATAATATCCGCCTGGAAGTCGGGCCCAGTCGATCCTCTGATATTGACTCAACCCATCATCAAGATAATCTGATAGTATTTATGGTTGTTGGCGGGGCATTAGCTTGGTTCCTATTTCGTTAATGTTTTGATTACGGTGCAGCCAATTTAAAGATGAATATGATGTAATCAAAACAAAATGTTAAGCATAACAATGTATGGATCAGAAAGTAGGATTTATTTAGATCCCCCGCTGAAAAATCTTCGAGAGATACAACTCCTGGATTGCAATGTAAAGACCAAAAGGTTGATTAATTTCAAGGACCAACAGACATTATTAAACGATAAGAATCGAGGCTTCATAATAATTCAACCCGGTACATACTCTCTTCGTAATATTCAATCAGTATTTCTTAATGATCCTGATACGGAAAAGATAACAATAGTTGAGACTGATACAGTTGACTATCTTTATTCGAATAAGAACTTCAAAATTAGACTTACTAGAGGGTTGTCGTTTGGTTTAGGGGTACCTGAAATTATAAATCCAGGTAAATTATACCCCATAAATATCCAGATTAAGGAACCACTGAGACTTATGTGTAGTATAGTTGATAACAAGTCTTCGTATTTGAACAAAACCAAAAATGGTGAACTTGTAAAACTCTCTCCATCGCACTTACTCGCGAACATACCCTCAAAGGATTATCCAACAATTCCAGTTCGAAAATACGATAGCGTCATAACCCACTTTGATTTAACCATATTAGACAATGAATGGGAAAAACTTGATCTTAAGGGTTCCCCCATAACTTTTAGTTTAAGATTTAGATAATTTCGTCTTGGTTGGTCCTTAAGGTCTTTTTTGTTACATAACTATTACTTTAGTTATGTAACATAATTATTTTTTAACAAATCTTACCACATCTTTACCCAATTTTTACCCCATTTTTTTTCCAAGGCTCTTACCACATCTTTACCCAATCTTTTTTCCGAGGCTCTTACCCTATCTTTACCCCATCTTTTTTCCAAGTCTCTTAAATTTTCAAAATCTAAATATCTACTTGGTTGCCATACTACCTCAACTATTTCATCATGTAATTTTTGATAGAATTCATTTTTATACGCAATCTTGTATTCATTTAATATTACAGATAATGATAATTTTTCAATAAGAAACCTTTTATCAAAGGTGTCAATTCGACATTCATCGTCATAGTAACCAAGATAAAAACCATCTTCATCATGAAAATAATTAAAGTCATCCCAGTTTGAAATAATCCAATCACGTGACGGAGAAAAACTGTATTCAGGAACATATTTTAAAAAATCACGATTAGCGGCTTTTAAAATTTTTTTTACAAAGCAGTTAACACATATTCCATCAACGCCAAAACCTAATTTTGTTCCAAAACCAAACGAATGAGAAAAAATTTCATTAGAATATTCTACTTCAAAAACTATTTCATTGGGTAAAACATGATCATAATCCCAGGTATCAAGAAAATATTGTCGATTTTTTGATAATTTTTGACGTAAGTCTTCTTTTATTTCTTCGATAAAATCGCAAATACTTAACTCTTTGTCATTTTCGTAAACAACTTCTAATTGATCCATTTCATTTTACTTTTATCTTTAAATCATAATTCATTTTTTTTATTTTCATTCTACATTCCTTACAAGAAGCTTTTTGTTTGCCATGTTCACAAATTTGCGATCCTCCGCATTCTTTACATTGTTGTTTTTGTTTACCATGTTCACAAATATGGGATCCGCCGCATTCTTTACAACGCCACTTAACTCTATCATGTTTGCATATTTGTGGCCCTTTACACTTTTTACAAACGTACTTAATTCGATCATGTTCGCATATTTGAGATCCCCCACATTCTTTACAAAAATATTTGAGTTTTCCATGGGTGCAGATGTAAATGCTAGTAGTAGTAACTTTTTCAATCAAATTAATAATCTCCTCCTCTTTGTATTTTTTAAACTCATTAATAAGATCTTTTTTAGTCATTTTTGTTCTTCCTTTAATTTTTAACTCTCTCGCAATTCTTTTTAGTTCGCCAAAATACAAATCATTTAATTGTTCCATTTTTTTTGAATTAATTCTTATCTTTAAATTATTTTTCATTTTCATTTTCAAAGTTTTTGAGGTCCTTTCATCGCTTTCGTATCAGTTTCCCCGAAGGAATCGCCCTCCGCTCGCACATCTCGCTCCTCCTGTTGACACGTCTTTCCCAAAAAAATTTGATTTTTCTTTCTAATTTTTCGAGTCCCGGACGGGATCGATACTTTCCCGGCTTTAAAAATAAAATTGATTTTTTTTTTAATTTTTTCGATTTGTGCCAGAGCCGGTACTTTCCCGGCTTTAAAAATAAAATTGATTTTTTTTTTAATTTTTTCGATTTGTGCCAGAGCCGGTACTTTCCCGGCTTTAAAAATAAAATTGATTTTTTTTTTAATTTTTTCGATTTGTGCCAGAGCCGGTAAATTACTACTACTAAGGCTGCTAAGATCAAGAAAATTAAAATTTTGGAAGTGCTTGATAAGTCAAATACGACACCCAGGAAATAGGTTTCTAGTGGTTTTGAAAACTTAAAAAGCTCAGTTGTCATTGACTAAATCATATGAAAAGATTTCTCTTTCCAAGTGCAACGTTGGCAGATTCTAGCAAACTTTCATCATAGGCCAAATTCTTGCGATGATGTGTTAAGTTTCAAGTAGTTTTTTTCAACACTCGTGGAATCATGAATAGGCGTGGCATAAACTAGCTAGTTGCTATCGATATTTAGAATCTAGAAAATTAAGGTTTTGAAAGAGTGTGGACTTCACAAAGTTTAAGTATGTAACTTACTATAGAAAAACGATTGAGCAAAACATTCAGTAACGCCCATATGCTTCATGGTGACAACTGTAGTCCTGTGAAACTTAAATGAAGAGAAATTAAGAAAAAGTGTGTTCACGATGGCACGATATCTTACCTCGCCAAAGGTTTTCAGGAGCACCACAAAAACGACAGAATACGAGCAGTGGTATCCGGTCGATTAGCCCCCAAGTCGATTAGCCCCCAGTCGATTATATTAGCCCCCACTAAGTCGATTAGCCCCCAAGTAAAAGTCGACCAGCCCCAAACGAAAATCTGTTTTCAACTTACTAGATTGCTCTTTTTCGGGTTTCTCGTTGTTTTACTCATGCTTGGAATTGAAGTCAATAACTTTAAGATCGTTTGTTCGTTCGTTAAGGGGGACCGGATTTACTTTCTTCTTTAATCTTTACTTTGCATTTAAAAACTTCATGACTTTTGCTTGGTTTATGATCTTTAGAATGAGATTTTAGTTCTGAATGTTTATGAAGTAAAGAACATTTACAAGGTACAGTTCTAATCGATCAGATCAACTGATTTTTCTCGATCGCAACAGGCTACAATTTCATCAACATCAAATCAGGTTTGGTTCGTGGACCATCGCAGGTTTGTTAGAATGCCGATGTCAGCGTCACGAGTAGATAACTTAGATCGCAATTTATAATCCAAGCATTAGTAAAACAACGAGAAACCAGAAGAAGAGTAATCTAGTAAGTTGAAAACAGATTTTCGTTTGGGGCTAGTCGACTT
>OX453285.1:22892002-22919502 GCA_949710005.1 Ricordea florida
AGAGACCCAAGTGCGAGGTCTCGACTGGGGATTGGCTGAAGCAGTACTACTTCCCGCCAAGCTGTTATTAGCACTTTCGCGGGTAACTTTCAGAACCTTAGCCAATAACGATTCATGATCAGCATAACAGTACATTTCTTCCTGACTCTGCGCAGGGTCCTCCGGGGCTCTTTGGAAGCGTGGATATTTGTCGCGTTGTCTTTCATCAAGAGGTCCGTCCGGTGGGAGATCATAAATATGCATTTCGTCTCCAGGCCTCTGAAGCGGCACATTGCTATTTTCCCCGGTTGTATTATTAAACAAAACCGCAGTATCCATGCAAACGGTACTCTCGCAGATTTGTTCGCTCGGTCTCCATGTGGTGAAAATAACTTCATCTGAGCCCGCAGTTTTGCCCGGCGACATTATCTCGTAAGTATCTTCAGCTTCATTTATGTCAGTCAAAAAGGAAGGATTGGAAATCCCCGCCGCATTCCCATCCCGGTTCACTTCCATTTTAGTATAAGGTCCACGTGAAGACTGAGTGTCTGAGAAAAAAAAGGAAATAGATTGAGTAAATATGTAACTTTACCGATTATTACGGTGATGTACAGCAAGATTTCCGATAGCACATCGATCGAGTATCGATTAATTTTGTTCCAACGATTAGTTGTAGTTCATCGCGATTGGTGTTTGTGTTTAATAGTCTAGCGAATGGATGTCAACAATGAACTTGTAACATTGAAGCCTTCTTATCTACAAATTTAGACCCGAGATAGACTTAGTGCTTGTAAATCAACAGAGTGTTCCAGTGTAAAATTCGGATTAATGTCAGTATCTGGGCAGCTGTGCACCTACCCCTCCCCTAACCCAACATTAATGCTAACTTTTTAACTTATTATAACTTGTAATGACATTGATTGATCATCGCAGATATGTACACAACTTAAGCAGCTGTGAAATTAAAGCCTGAAAAAAACTCAGGCCTGAACGGGATTCGAACCCATGACCTCTGCGATACCGGTGCAGTGCTCTACTATCTATAGTCTCCAGCGCCCATCACAATGGTGCGGGAGACTATATGGCATAATGAGAGGGTTTATACTTCATGCCAGTATGCCATATAGTCTCGCGCACCATTGTGATGGGCGCGGGAGACTATATGGCATACTGGCATGAAGTATATACCAGTTTTTCAGGTTTTATCTTGGCAACTGACCACGTTGCTTACAGGACTGCGAGGATCTTTCATTTATTAAATATCGTTCCACCGCAGTGCACATATACGAAATTCTTAGGGACGGACCATTAGAAAAGTGATGGGGGAGGGGGTGGGGAATTTTCTGGTTGATCGAATTTTTTTTTTTCGCTCACTACTTGTGCAGGAATTTTTTTTTCAGGTGAACCCCTCTGCACGAATTTTTTTACTACGTGTGAAAAAGTGACAATTGGGCCTTCCTTCTGCACGAATTTTTTTTTTTACCTTCTTCCTTGCATGAATTTTTTTTCTTGGCATTTACCCTTGCATGAATTTTTTTTCTTTTTTTCCCCACCCCCCCCCCCCCTATCACTTTTCTAATGGTCCGTCCCTTATATATTCACATTCACTTCTTCACTGAAACGTTTAAGATATTTTATATTTTTAGTGACACTGCTACTTATTTGAAGTTCAACCTCGTCCCCAAACGTTCCTTTAGTCATGTGCTAGGAAGTCTAAAGGAGAGTGGGCTCTGGAGATGAGATTCTTTGAATTTCAATTACACTAACTGCTACTACACGCATACACGTTGTGGTGCTATAAGTATTATTTTTTTATCTCCTCGGCATATAATCCATGTTAACCTCCCATAAAGTCTCTTTCCAGTATATGGTTAAAAGCCCAATGTGGCAGTAACCATATATGGTAGTAGAGAACGTGATTGTAGGAGGCACACCTACCATCCACTGACGTCATCCCCAGCTGATCATCGTCACGCGAGATGACAATTTCCCTGGGGCTCTAAAAGAAGAAAACAATTTTTTCACTGAAGGAGCTTGGTTCTGAATCAAGAAAGAAGTAAAACTCATATTTGCATTTATTACCTGTAAGGGCGAGTTGTCACCTAAAAGGAAAGGTAAAAACCTGATGTTAGGAAGACAAGGGAAAATAAGTCAATTAGAAGTTTGTTCTAAGCTCTTTAACTTCCGATGCCAAAACCTTGCATCATACAATGTGGTTCATACGGTTTACCCTTTCAAATGCTGCCGGGGAAAAATCAAACCATGACAGCCTTTTTTATATTAGTAATCCAAAGTATCTCCCTAGCTTGATTTACCTGAATAAAGAACCTTGAAATTCTTTTCACAAGCTTTCCTAGAATACAAAACACAAGATGAAAATGTAAGACGACTATTAGAGAAGGTACGTTTTTACTTGGGGAGGGAGGGCTGGGGAATTTTGGTATTTTTTTTCCAAAACAATGTTGGCCCTCCCTCGCGTTTTAACAAAAAATCTCCTGACCCCCCCCCCCCCATCCACCTTTAGGTGACTGACAAAAGTGCGACCCTCCCCTCACTACTACATGGTATGTTCCAGGCTGTAGAAACTTATCACAATTGCTCACATGAGGTATGGCCCTCCCCTTTTGGTGCTCACTTTCACTGATGACCCTCCCCTCTGAGGCCCCAGCCCTCCCCCCCAATAAAAAAACGTACCTTCCCTTACTGTAAACTAGCAGTAATCGTAAGTTAGAATTCGTCTCCTTAGGCACCTCACAATTAAGTGGCCCGCCAGTTTTATCGAGTGACTTGTTTTCTCTACCACAAGTTGTTTCCCTTGTTGGTATTTCTGGGTAATTGAAATGCATGCGAACATCGAACAACTCGATAAAAGAAAAGTTTTCCTTCCGGCCGGTTATAGTAAAATATACGGGGGAAATGGCGATACAATGAATCAAGACATTTTTTATTGTGACTTTTCAAGGTGGCGCAGATCAACACGGATATGCTGGGTTTTATTGTGACGTTTCAACATGGCGAAGATTTGGAACCGACAAACCCTATTTTTCCATTTCTCCCCCTTACAGAATGCGGATCAATATCAGTTTCTGGGCAACCGTGCACCTACCCCTCCCCTAATCCAACAAGTTATAATGAGTTAAAAAGTTAGCGTTAACGTTGGTTTAGGGGAGGGGTAGGTGCAAGGTTGCCCAGAAACTGATATTGATCCCAGAATGCACAGGTAGCCCAAAAGCGCACAGGACACCCATTACCCAACAGCACATCCGGGGAAAGTCTCTTCCGTCGACGTAAGTAGAGCAGTTGTTAGTTAGTAGCGGAAAACACCCAGTCCAGTCACCGGTATTTGTCTTGAGATCTGCATGATTAGAGCCTATTCGACTGTGTGTATCGGTTGAG
This sequence comes from Ricordea florida, assembly GCA_949710005.1. NCBI lineage: Eukaryota > Metazoa > Cnidaria > Anthozoa > Corallimorpharia > Ricordeidae > Ricordea > Ricordea florida. The sequence goes on from OX453285.1 coordinate 22,895,378, forward strand.
ATTGGTCAGAGTAACTGCTAACAACGAGCCCTCAGTTTCAGAGGTTTAGCTGAATCACTCCAAGCACTAATAATATATTACATTTCTACTGCGCATATCCTATATACATAATCATATGCGCATTACAATCAGACCAATGACAGCTCGAGTCAGCTAGACCATGACACCGGGAACACGCTCTACTCTTTTCGAACAGTGCCACGGGTTCTTTTACGTCCCACATTTACAAATTAATTATATAAAGAGTTGTGAGACGGGGCCTACGGTTCATCGTCCTTATCCGAGAAGACTAGAAAGTGGTAGAAGAGCGATGTAATGTCACACAATGTAGCGCAACAGTCACGTTATATGGCACAGACTACATTGTGACCCATAGAAAAATCAACGAAATAGCAGAACTATGAAAACTCACATACCTTCGACGCGCTCGAAGGCGCTTAACAGTAATAACAACCAGGAAAATAAGTAGAACTAGAAGTACGGCTGCACACGCCGTCGAGGAGATGAAGAGCTCCCTACTCCACGGCCACCAAGAAAGGAACTGGGCATGAGTTGGCTTGTAACGAGTGACAACTGGAATCGAGGACATGGACGCAGTCATCATTGGACGTGCATTACTGGGGGAGATGCTACTTCCTTCCAAAATTATCCCGGATGTCAGACTAGACGAGGAGCTAAAAGTAGTTCTTTCATGAAGTGTGTCTGTTACGAGATATCGTGAATGGGAGCTTACAGAGGTTCTTGCGCGAACAAAGCTTGAATTAGGTATGAAACTCGTTGCAGAAACACTAAAGCGAAGTAATTCAGTTGCTTGGTAAGACGTTCCTAGGGAACTGGAATTTGTTAACTTGGTTAAGAGCCATTGTTGCGACCCAGCAGAAGCTAGCTTTACCGTCTGAAACAGAAAGATGTACAATGGAAGTTAAAGACACCATTCTTACAACAAGAGACCTGCACATTTGCTTGGTATCCTATGTGCAGGGTAGGTGACATCAATGGAATGGCCACACTGCATGGTTTGATTCACAGATGAAAAAGATAGAACCACAATGTATAGTAAAACAAACAGTACCACAGAACAGTACTGTTCAGTAGCTTTACAAAGAATGGTCACACTGTATGGTTTGATTCACAGATGAAAAAGATAGAACCACACTGTATAATAAAACAAACAGTACCACAGTACAGTACTGTTCAGTAGCTTTACAAAGAATGGTGACACTGCATGATTTGATCCACAGATGAAAAAGTTAGAATCACACTGTAAAGTAAGACAAACAGTACCATAAGATATTTTTAAGAGAATGAAATTACACAGAAAATGAAGAGACGTTGTTTATAAAGGACTTTCTTACATTTCTTATCGTTAATGAAGACGAAGGCGAAGGTACCGGTGTCCCAGCCACAAAAAACCGAACAGCTTGCAATGGACTCTGTACTTTGTCAAAAACATCTGTGAGTGATAAAACGTAAAGCAATTAGTAATTATATTCTTTTCGTGCATAGAGCTAGAGACAAAAGTACTTTATGCTTCGAAATAAATTGATTTTAAATTACTTTTATATGAAAATCGCCACTGGAGTTCTAGTGACTCGTTTCTGATTGGTTTAGCCAAATAATGTACAATGTCAAGACCGCGCGGCAGGCCTTGAGTGGAGTGAGGAAAGCGGGCTCTCCCATAATCACCACGGCTAAAAGCCACGCTTATTGATCGAATTGCGCTAAGAAAACTCATGGGATGTAAGTGGCAAGTAATACCTACAATTTATATACACAGCACTTACATGCGCAAGACGAGACTTATGATTAAACTACCATACAGGTACAAGGGTGTTGGGTGTGTCCAGATGCTTCTGGCATGTAATGTGACTATGGATGACCGATGGGATTTGAATGACCCCGAGACTAAACGATGGGCTTGTATATGTTGGTAAAGCACACATGTGCCGTTACCCCAGGGGGGGAGGGGAGGGGGCGTCCTGGGGCGCCCGTTACCCCCTCCCTGAGATAATTATTTTATGTCCCTAGAATTCAGAAGGCGAAAACACGCGAATCCGAAAAGTAATCATGCAATAAATCTTTTCCATTGCTAGAGAGTTACATACTATATTTGCACTTCTTGTTAAACACGGCGTGGATGTCGACACGCCAATCTGGTAAGTACCCTGGGTGTGACATCGTGTGACCCCCTCCCTCCCCCTTTGAAAAATCCTAACTACGCCCCTGTACCTTTGAGATTCCTTACTAAAGGAAGAAGTAATTACCAGGGGCTTAACAACTTACAAGAAAGAGATCCTTTCACTTTTAGTAAAATGCACGTGTTTACTTCATTTAACTTCGGGTCAACGCAGTTGATTGAAACTTTTAGTATACGGCCACTGTACATTGAAACAGTTCTGTTTCCCCACTGTGGAAGTAAAAAGATAAAATATACAGTTGATAAACACACTGACTGACTCGATGTGATGGGTTGATGAAGAAGTTAATTAACAAGGTTTATCTCTGGTTGTGAAGGGGTTAAAAGCTTTGAAAAAAGCAATCAGTGATTTATCAGTATTTGACTTCCGAGGTGAACAGGTTTTACTTCTTTCCAAAGTAATCTGGCCATTGGTTTGGTTTTATCATAAAACCAAAGGATATTTGCTAAAAATTTTTTGGCACGGTCAAAACTATCGTTACCAGCTTTTTCACATTTTCTCCTCGCCAGGTTCTGATCACATACATTTGCATTATTTAGCGTTCTGATTGGTTCATTAGACTGTATAAAATGAGCACGGCATAAACCTTGGATTGGAATAACGGTTGTTAGTTGAAAAGAGATTTCAAAGCGTTAAGCTAATCCTGAGTCAATTGTTTACCACATGACCCACACTGCCCCCGCGCTTCTAATTAAATTACAAAACAAATTCCAACATGGGTGCCAGCGCATAACCTCAGATGTGCAGCCGCTGCAAAATTGAAAATACAAGAACAAAAAGAGAAAGAGGGACGGTAACATGATAAAATGTTTACTCTCAGACTAACACATTGTCTGACTGAGAGCGTAGTAGGATGGGAAAATGTCCAGTCCTTTCACTCAGTCAATAAGTATACAATCTAGCCTGGCTTTCCCGGGCAATACCAGGGAATATCGGCACTCGATCGTTTTTGTACTGCCACGTCCGTTGGCCAATATTAGGGAGCTTAAGCACGCGCGTTTTTGAGGTGCAGACGGCAACCGGAAGAGAACATTGCGCATGCCAGGACGGTGGGGTCTCCCAGATTTTTATAGTGATCATCTCTAATGGAGAAAAGATACTAACAATGTAAATGTGGTTGTGTGAAGACAAGTTAAACGGGGAAACAGCTCACTTCCGGTTGCCGTCCGCGTCTCAAAAACGCGCGTGTTTAGGCTCCCTATTGCCCGGTAGGACATGGTGCTTTATTAATAAAAGGTTTATATTTACCGAAAGTTTGTGGTGAGGCCAAGTTGAAATAGGCTCGATGCTCAAGTCTTCATTGCGTTTGCTTCTCCTGAGAGAGTTACCATCTAAGTAATGGACGCTATCTACTGTGCAGCTAAATTCAGCTGGTGAGGGCAACGGCCTCAGGACGATAGCTTTGGAGTTATTTCCACGGCTGAAATTCAGCACTGATAGTGTAGAAGACAGGCCGTCCGTGTTTGACAAGAAATAAGACTCACAACCTAAAAAAAGGACAAGATAAATAGATAGGGGGAACTGCAGTGGAATGGGAGCACTTTTAGGAGTGGGGTAGGTAGAGGGAGCACCAAGAGGAGTGGAAGATGAGACGGATACCCCCCCCCTCCCAAAAAAAAAGATTACCATCTTCCGGTCCTCCTCCCCCTCCGTGAAGAGCTGAACACCTGCAAGAAATCCGGGGGGCCATATCTATCTTTGTTCGTTTCGTTACATTTTAAGTTTCTTAATAAGTAAACAAATACTGAACTCGTGGTTTTCTGCGTTACACGTGAAGAAATGAGAACTTCGTTATTCCATTACAGATCTTACGTCACGACAGATGTACGCAAGGAACTATGGTGTCTGAATGCAAAAGGCAGAAATCTTTAAGCATTAATTTCAGGAGAAAAAATATTAAGGGAAAATTCAAACACACCAAGGTCTTATTCAGTAACTTGCCAACAGTAGCAGTGGTTGCTATGTGTTGGAGAAATAGCACAATCAACACTATTTTTCGTGCACTTGACGTTTGTTTTCTGTTCGAATGCGCTATTATAAATTTGACTCCAGCAGACTATCTTGCAAGACTACAACTTTAAAAGAAACTTGGGGACAAGACTCTACTGTCTAGGGTAGGGTTAGTCTAAGCGGGTTAGAACTGTCTGAGCAATCTGCTCTGAAATCAGCTGGCAAATACCTTCACAGACAAAATTCAATATGATTGTGAAACTGTAAACACTAAGGAAGAACGCACTGTATGGGGTGCCAGTTCCGCCAAAATTATTGTTTTATTATTATTAGGCACAATGTTTTATTATTAGGCACCAGTTAATTATTATTAGGCACAATGTTTTATTATTAGGCACCAGTTTATTATTATTAGGCACAATGTTTTATTATTAGGCACCAGTTTATTATTGTTTGGAATTATTTTTTATTAATAATAAAACAATAATTTTGGCTGTAATGGCACCCCATAAGCTATAGTAAAATTCTGCAAAGTTTCAGAATTGGAATGTGACACAATGAATGGTTTCAGCCATATTTCATTAGAGCCCATACCGTAGCCGCATGCCGCATTGCTTAAAGGATATTAGAAGCACACGCGATCATTGTTTGTTTTCGAGGAACGAAACAGTTCACTTATAGGCAAACATAATGAACTGCATATATGCGGTTACATGCAAATCTAAAGATCAAATCGTAACACTAAAGAGTCGATTTATTTAGTGTAACAACATGTCATGTAACTAGCACCAAATATTCTCCTACCGAACAAGCCTCTAATCTTCGCGTTCTCCACGCAAGTGCTCGATTCTTCATCATTCTGTCCTCGAACCATGAGGAACGTTGCGTGAGATTTCTTGCACTTACAGGCGCCACAGTCAGGCGTTGAACAAAACGCGTTCAAATGTCCGCACAACGAAGGATTTGCACTGAGCGCAGAGTGAGAGAACTCGTCCTGCTGACCGGCGCTTCGTGTGATGTTTAAAACAACGCTGTTAGACTGCGTTTGCAGAGATAAGAATACAGCCAATAACCAGGGAATTACTGCAATACTCATTGTTCGCACGTTTTCTTGTCGGTTTAGGACGGAGTATAAAGGTCTATAAACTTGAGTCATGCAGACATGTTGAGTAACCTTCTATTGTTCTTAGACATATGTTGCAATGTGAACGTAGCATTCCTCAGTAAACGGTGATGAAAGGTGTAAGAGTTGTAACATCGGGGGGGGGGGGGGGGGGTTGGAGGTTAGCGATAAGGAAGGAGGTGTTCGTAGCCGTACCAAGAGAGCATATGCTGTATTGCTCGTACAGATCGAACTCGAGGCCATCAGTAACAATTTATTTTAAGGAAAAACAACATGAGAATATTTATTACAGTTAATACTAAAATCACGTCCACTGAAGAAAATAAAAAAATAAATATTGTGACATATTCGCCAGGCCAAAGCCAAAGATGCTACCGTGCTGACGTTGTTTGTGTGGTTCCAGCTTTTGATTCTAATACAACTATCATCCACTTTCAAACCGGGACAGGACACCACCACCCACCTGGCCTCCCAAGCAGGCCTTCTTAGGGGCCGTCACGCAATCCTCCCCAACGTTGGAGAGGATTGCGTGACGTCAATTGATTACGCCACGCAATCATCCCTCCAGTGATTGCGTGACGAGCCCTAAGAAGGACTGCGTGGGAGGCTACCACCCACCCTACAGATAAGGATTTGTTCAAGTTATCATGAAACAAAAGGGCTACGCACAAAGGTATCCTGCGATCAGGCGATATTTTTTATTTTTATTTTTCCCTTCAGAAAAAAAAAATGGCCTGATCGAAAGTTAGCACGAAGGCTACTAGAGCCCCGGGGTATCGGGTATAAAATCCGACTGAATCACCCTTCCGCGGGGTCAGAGCGGTCAGAATATACGTCAGCAGGAGCGAATCACCCTCCTGATGTCAGTTATTTATCGGCCAGGGACGTAACTGTATGAAACAGTTTTTGCCACAGAACTTCAGAGCCAGCTGAAAGTCAACCTACCGAATTTCATTCCACATGAACCGATTCTAATTTCTCCTTTAGCAACAGCAAGCTATAACTTGACACTTACCGCAAAAATCCCGTTGGAAACATCATCAACTGAAAAAGAACATAGAGAAAAAGCGATTACGCGCTGCAACACACTTAAATCCCTTGACCTTCAACTACGGTGTCCCTCAGGTAAAAGTTACAGAAGCACCTTCAAAAAAATCCCCGCCAATCTTAACAATCTATCAAATGGGTGAAGCCATTGTCTCCCGCCCCACCCCACCCATGAAAATCTATAGACAACTGCGCTGATTCTCCCTTCATTGCTTTTGTTTGTCTTGTAAGAACCCATGAACTTCTCGGCGTTGGTGGTCTTTGATTATTAGTATTATCACAAGTTGTTATGTATTTACCCAGAAAACAACAGTCTTCAGCAAATGACTTACGTCATCAAACATACTATTACGTGGCATTCTCCTTTCCAGGGCTACTCATCTTAGGTACGTACTTGCATAGACGCAGCAATTTTAAAACATGATTGCGCAAGAGATTTCATCATCACTACATGAATCAAAGAAACCCACTAGTTAAAAGGGTATGCCCTTGGTTCCATAACCCAAAGCGCCATTCAGTACCGCTGGGCAATGAAAGCACAGGTTTGTTGGGGGTGCTCATTGAACTGTGGGCTCAGTGAAGGCGGTTTGACCAATGGGAACAAAGGGAAACCAATTAAAAGAGGAGTGTTTTTACCAGTTCAGAGTGTTATTATGTGCAATTTTTCGTACTCATTCTGCGGTGAATAAGAACTTAATTACATTTGAAAAGAAGCAACACCCTGTGACTCATTCACCCAAACAGCGTTACTTATCTCGTCACGCAACAGTGTCGCGTGACCAGCCAAAAAACGGCTCCGAAGGATATTAGCTGCCTACGCAAAATTTTTTCAATCCCATCACGATTGTCGGCCATCGATACAGCGTCCTCCAATTGACCATCTCGCGCGCACCCACGCACGTATCGCGCTCCCCCGTGCGACACTCGCATAAAATCGCAAAAGGGATCTAAGATGAACAAAGTAACTTATGAAACCTTTATAACTTGTTTAATCTACTAAAGTCATTGGTAATACCAAAATTAGGGCAATATAAACATATGTGCAAAGGAACATTTTCTTAAATAATTTCGTTCAATGCTTCATAAAAATTATTTTGGTTTTCATGGATTACATGAAGTGGTTTGCAATGCGCCTACTCGAACCCAGGCCACCGAAACAAATTTTGAATGTTTGTTTTTGACGCTTAACAACAGATTTGTGGCGATATTACACCCATTTTGAAATCACAGGTGATCCCTGCAATTTGATTGGCTCATAGCAGTGTGATTTATTCATAAATTGCACCATTTTTTGCTCTAAATCGCATCATTTTTAAAAAGTTGCTTTCTTCAAAAACCAGGCCTCCTGAAGTGGATAAATAAATAAGTAGTATTGACAAAAAACTGTGATTCAAAATGAGTGTAATAAAGTGGTAATTGAACTTCGTGTCGTGCAATTTTAGTCTGAAATCATACTTGTGATTTCATATCGAACTCGCGCTATGCGCTCGTTCGATATTTGAAATCACGCGTATGATTTCAGACCAAATTGCACTCCACTCAGTTCAATTACCATTATATATTTTGCCGACTGAAGGTGGCTCTTTTCCAATCTTGATATGCATTGTACAGCTTTAAAGCAAATTGAATATATACATTTTAAGCAAAATATAAAACATACGTAGAGATTGTATAGTTTAGATACTCGATCGAGATTGGATAATTTGTATGAAAATTTCTTTGGGTGGCCTTGGTTTGAGTGGCCGTACGGTAATAAAATAGCACAATTTAAAATCAAATTCTTCGGTTTTCGAACTTTCGTTTTCGAAGAATTCTTTGTAGAGGTGGATTTAGTTCTCTTTTGAACGTTGGATGCTGCAGTAAGGTTCTATCGTTTTCATCTGTGGATCAAACCATGTAGTGTGACCATTCTTTGTTAACTACTGAACAGTACTGTACTGTGGTACTGTTTGTTTTACTATGCAGTGTGGTTCTATCTTTTTCATCTGTGGATCAAACCATGCAGTGTGACCCTTTGTAAAGCTACTGAACAGTACTGTACTGTGGTACTGTTTGTTTTACTATACAGTGTGGTTCTATCTTTTTCATCTGTGGATCAAACCATGCAGTGTGGCTATTCTTTGTAAAGCTACTAATAAACAGTACGGTGTTGTGGTACTTTTTTTCATCTAACTTTCTAAGTATGTCATCTGTGAATCAAACCATGCAGTGTGACCGTTCTTTAAAGGAACGACCTTCGCCGTAGGAGTTTCTTTTGCTGTCTCCAGTCAACAAACGCAGTTTCTTTGTCATGCGTTAATCAACTCCAAGTAATCATTTTCGTTGCACGACTCTGGTCCTTCTAAAACAGCGTACATAGGTGCTTCCTGTGTTCTTGAACCAGGCCCATTAGACGTGTCCGAATCAGGTCCCTCAAGGACATCATACACAGGGGCTGAAGGATGGGGGCCCCGTGGCGATGACTCATTTGCTGCCAGTTGTTCTAGTTCATCTAAGTCTGCATAGTCTGCATATTCTGGGGAATCGTCGTGGTCCATAGGAGGAGGGCCCGTCGAATAAGGGGGCTGATACAAGGAGGGGCTGGGAGATGAAAAGTTCAGAGCGTCGCTGGGCTTGAGAAGCGTTAGATATGCTGGTCCCTCGTCAAACGACTGGAAATAGAAATAAAATCCCTAAGTTGTGCCAACGCAGTATCCTCAATCACACTACGTAATTTTAACGTTACGAATGTAGTATATGGAGATAGACAGAAAAACATAAGAAATTGGATATCGAACGAGATGATAATATACACTTAATATATGGTCCCTCGGGAAATTAGTAAGTTTTGTCCTGATGTTTCCCTACTCCAGGACTCTCGGGAAAACAAAACTAACTAGTTTACCGAGGGACCATACAGTAAGTGCTTTGTTATATATTTAGCCTTTTCCACGTGAATAAGAATCAACTAATTCCATTGCTCGTTTTGTTGAGTGAAAGACCAGGTAATCGCATGTGACAAAGAATCAACCAATCAGAGTGCTCGTTTTGTTGAGTGAAAGTCTAGTTATATAACAATTAAATTTTGATCGGGGGCATGTGACCAAGAATCAACCAATCAGTGCTCGCTTTGTTGAGTGAAAGTCTAGGTATATAACAATTAAATTTGATCAGGGGCATGTGACCAAGAATCAACCAATCACAGTGCTCGTTTTGTTTGAGTGAAAGTCCAGGTACATAACAACGTAAGTTGTACCACTGTACGATGCAGGGAAACCCCGCAGATCACCATCAGGGTATCACCGAAGGTCGGATGAATCGAGGGCAAAAGATTACCTTCCAATTAGGAACTCTTAATCCTCAAGGCATTGACGAACGCTTTCGTCTTACTCCAATTTATACGCTGCTATGGCTCCACCAATAATACGGCTCCAAAATATCCCATACGAATAACGTACATACCACATTCCAACCAAGCGAAATGACGCTTGAAACGTCGGCCTCTCTTCTTACGGTGGTACAACTTATATTATCAATTCATTCCATAAACCATTTTTCGTGTGTTAAGGAATGGGTTGTGTTATGGAAAACACTGTTATTCATCGTGGTAACTTCAATGATATTATAAATTAGTTCTATGGTCTCACGACGGAGTCACTTGGGTGGTGGTCGCGACGTTTCGACTGCTTAATGAAGGAAACCAGCAGTAAGCAGTCGAAACTTCGCGACCACCACCCAAGTGACTCCGTCGTGAGACCATAGAACTAATTTATATTATCAAGGAATGGGTTGTTGTTCATCGTGGAAAAGGCGATGATAATATAATTCTTCTTTTGCCACACGACGTAGTCACAAAAAGACTAGAAGTAAGCAGTCGAAACGTCACAATCAAAATCCAGTGACTACGTCGTGTGGCAAAAGAAGAATTTGCCTTATCATCATTTTTGTGTTTCAATTTCTCACCAAGGCACCAACGTTTCTTTACAAACTAACTCGTGTATTTTGATGTTAAAACCATTCAGTATCCTTCAGCTGATAATTTTCCCAGTTCTCATCATCTGTTTGCTTGAAAAAGTACTGTTATTGCAAGGAGAAGTTAAATACTGATCACTCCTGCGAGGGTGACAACAAGTAAAAGTAATATTTAACAATTATTCGCCGAAGGCGAAGTGATTCTCGGTGAATATTCACCGAGAATCACTAAGCCTGAGGCGAACAATTGTTTTAGTATAAATAAACAGGTGATTATTTCAAAAAAGAAAAGAAAAGCATTTTACAAGACAAAAAAAAATTATGTCATCAAAGCGCACCAACGACTGGCAGCCATTTTGTTCGTCGAGGTGATTATCGGCTGATAATCCGAGATAGCGAACCAATCAGAGCGTGCGATTTTGTATAATCACCTGAGTATTTATACTAAATATGCGTTACTGACCAAGCGTGAGGTCAAGCATATCGCCTGAGTACTTTCTTGCTTTATTATTGACCGAGACGAAAAAAAGAGGCCAATACCCAGCCACCTTGACCGAAAACGCTTGGTCAATAAGGGATTAACTGTATGGCCCTTTTTGCTTTGTTTTGTTTTGTTTCGCGGGACAACGCGGGAAATCCCGAGCGGACAAGATAGCCCCATCTCACCCGCTCGGGTAGCCAATCAGAACAAGGGATTCGCCTCATCTCACGGGCTCGCCGAACCAGCCATATAAAAATAAGTTACGTACTTTACGAACTATGTTTTTTCTCAAAGGCTGATACAAGGCATCATCAGGGTTGAAGCTCTGATATGTCGGAATATCACATGATGTCTCTGTAAACTGGTTTTTCTTTCCAACTAAACTTTGATACAATGGCTTCTCTTCCGACACTTCTCCTTTTCCCAGACGGGCACATTTTCGGTCTGTGTTGTCGTATACATTCTCTTTAGGTATCTCGTTCTTGTTTGCCGTACTCGTACTGGTGGGTTTCTTCTGTAGGCCTTTCAACGGTATGTTAGAAGAGGAACTTCGACCACCATTAGCTGATGAATTCTGAATCACAATGTCCTCTGCATGTCCCCAAGTGCCATTCCCTTAGTGGAGTAAATGAAGACAACTGCTTTCAGGTAATATGTGAAACACGAGATACAGTGTTTTATCACATATCAAACACGAGATACAGTGTTTCATGAGATATCAAACAAAAGAAACAGTGTTTCATCACATATCAAACACGAGCGAGAGTGTCTTTTCACATATCAAACATACGAAACAATGTCTCATCATACATAAAAAAACAAGAAGCAGTGTTTCATCATACATCAAACACGAGAAACAGTGATAATTTTAATTCTTCATTTGTCACACGATGTAGTCACCGGATGTTGATCATGACGTTTCGACTGCTTACTGCTAGTCTTCACAAGGCGATGGGGTCGACTGATTCCCGCTCACCATTACGAGAAACAGTGTTTTTTCACATATCAGATTATATTAACTATTAATTATATCATCATATTAACACCCAGAAGAGAGAAACAGCTGAAGATACAATGCTCAGCGGAGTATTTTAGGTGAAATTCGAAATGTTAAATATGTGTTGAAACACATGTATCGAGTGCTTGATATAGCTTCTCGAACGAAATTATTTAGAGGGGGAAATAAACGATGCAAATACGAGCCGTGTTTCATCAGATATCCAAACACGTCACTGTCGCTGATTTCCTTCTTCTTTGTCTCATGCATATTTCATGAATTTCAGAATATATCAAACACAAGTTGCCGTGTTTTATCACAGAATGAAAGATGAAAATATCACGTGTTTTCGGCTAAATTTGAGGGGTTTGATATGTAATGAAACTCGTGTTTATAACTTCTCAAAAGATATGATTTAGAGAGAGAAATCAAAGACGCAAAAATATCCAAATACGACACACTGCAGGATTTTCATTGTCTCTCACTTATGCATTCAATCATTTATGAGTTTGAAAAAGTGAGGTCTGGGAGCAAACCCACGGCAAGGAGAAAGAGATTGACGGGGGCAAATCCCTAGGGAAAAGCCCTGGGAATGAGATTGGGCGGATCCAGGAAATTTAGAAAAATGGGGGGGGGGGCGAACGCCCCTCCCTTAAATCCGCCCTTGTTTGATAGAAATGATAGTGTTTGGAGAAAAAAGAACTAGTGACGATCATGGTACATGGCGAAGAGTCGGAGCAGCTAGCAAGAGGTGCTTGAGTGCCCCTTAAACCAAAAAGAAATTCATACCTATAAATTTGAGTGCTGAAGCGTTATATCGTCCGTCGGGTTCCGTATACATTGGGTCTTCAAACATGGGATTCTTCACCAAACCAGGCATTGGAAAGTGATTCTAAGGAGAGAGATTCATTCATTACATGTACCTGTGATGAATACCTCAAAAACGTAGTTTGCCAACTAGATAACACTCTGAATGTGAATATATGAAAATCTCATATAGAGCGTTTGCACATGACGTCACGGCAGCCATGTTGGTGTTCCCAAACAAAGAGAAGGCGGCCATGTTGGTGTCCCAAACTGATCCTCCAGAAATAAAATTCTATTCTTAGGCAAACATCTTCTTTTGTTTCCGTTAAAAACATGGCCGCTGATCACGTGAGTGAAATGGCTCTATATGAATATATTAGGCAGAGGAGATCGGAGAATTCTCCAGCTACTACGAAAAGAATTCTCCGGTCAAAATTAGATGGCCCGAGATGGTTTTAAATTCAGACATGGACCGCTTTCAGAATATTCTCCTGTTACTTTACACAATTCTCCTGCTGCTATAATTCCTATTGAAAACCCTGATACGTGAACTGCGGAAGTAAATTTTAATAAGTGAAAGATCGTCGCAGTTACGATGCAGTTGCAAACATAAGACCTGGAGAAATCCAGGCTTGAACCGGATTCGAACCGATGACCTTATAATAACAGTACAATACTGTAACCAACTGAGCTATCGAGACAACTGGCAGCTGGTCATTCTTACCTCGTGGATCTCGTGGATTCACGAGGTATTAGAATGGTGGGTCAGAAATGTCACGGATAACGGGTAACAAAGGAAACATCGGAGCCAACAGTAACCTTGGATTTCCAACGTACTTAACGATCGTCTTGAAGTTTCGTTCCGCCGGTAGCTAATCACAGTCATCGTACTTATTAAATGATCGAGCGAGAGTTCAAATGGCACTAATGGTTTCAAGACGTATAAGCAAGACACTTGTGCACTTAAGAAAATACTTTATATTCCCACGAGCCGATCATCAGGGGCGTTCCTATGTGTTTGGTGGCGTCCCCAGCACAGAAGCAGAAGTGGTTATTTCAGAACTCATATTTCCCGCGAAATCCGTCGCTATCATCCGCCATCAGCGCCCTGACATTTTTAACTCTTTAGTTATTTCAGGGTGTTGGTACCCTTTAGTTATTATATTTATATTTAATTGTTTCTGTAGTTTTATTTATCAAATCTCTGGGTACAATAAACATCTCATCTCTTCTTCCATTATATAAGCGACAGTAGAAATTTGCATCAGAATTTGGTCATTGGTCGTTGTTATAATATACTTGTTTTCTTTGCCGCGAAATAAAGTTAAAAATAGCACCATCTACTACTGTGCTGGGGCAAAGGGCTAATATGGGAGAGGAACGCTCCTGGTAATGGGCTCCAAGCATTCCTTAATATTGCTAAATTTGATGTAACTTTTATTCAAGAGCTCACCATTGGTTACCTTGGATCGTGAGTTCGTAATGAAATGATGAAAGTAATCATTATATTTACAATTATTTTTTTCACTTGTTATGAACTTTGATTTCTAGGTTCTGACTGCCAACTACAGCACATAGAAAATGCGTTAGTTACCTGTGAATCGACCGTGGGATTTCCCAGGACTGAAAGAAAAACTTCAACCGCATTAGAGACTGACAAAAGAAGAGAACTAAATGACTAAACCATGTACTGTGTTATGTCAAGCTTTGCATCTCTAACCTTTAAATTCCCAAACATTTGAACACCCATTCTCCAGTGAGAGGGTTGTGCAATACGCCCAACAAGAGTCAATTCGACTGTAGAGTAAGACGATTCGACTACAGTAAGTCGATGCATGCGGACCTCTCGGAACGCAGACTTCCGTGTCCAAAAATAACTTTTCTTAGGTTATATTTTAAGGGCTTTACTGGCAGTGTCCCTCTCAGTACCTTATGCTCTCTAAACTGGGAGTGTCCCTTTCTGTCCCTTATGTTCTCTTAACTAGCAGTGTCCCTCTCTGTCCCTCATGTTCTCTTAACTGGGAGTGCCCCTCTCTGTCCCTTATGTTCTCTTAACTGGGAGTGCCCCTCTCTGTCCCTGTTCTCTTAACAGGGAGTGTCCCTCTCTGTCCCTTATGTTCTCTTGACTGGGAGTGTCCCTCTCTGTCACTCATGTTCTCTTAACTGGGAGTGTCCCTCTTTGTCCCTCATGTTCTCTTAACTGGGAGTGTCCCTCTCTGTCCCTTATGTTCTCTTGACTGGAAGTGTCCCTCTCTGTCACTCCTGTTCTCTTAACTGGGAGTGTCCCTCTCTGTCCCTTATGTTCTCTTAACCGGGAGTGTCCCTCTCTGTCCCTTATGTTCTCTTGACTGGGAGTGTCCCTCTCTGTCACTCCTGTTCTCTTAACTGGGAGTGTCCCTCTCTGTCCCTTATGTTCTCTTAACCGGGAGTGTCCCTCTCTGTCCCTTATGTTCTCTTGACTGGGAGTGTCCCTCTCTGTCCCTCATGTTCTCGTAACTGGGAGTATCCCTGTCTGTCCCTTATGCTCTCTTAACTGGGAGTGTCCCTCTCAGTCCCTTATGCTCTCTTAACTGGGAGTGTCCCTCTCAGTCACTCATGTTCTCTTAACTGGGAGTGTCCCTCTCTGTCCCTTATGTTCTCTTGACTGATCTCTTGGTCGATTTGACTTAGGTGGGGTTTATTGGACATGCTTGCTTTGTTACCGACTTTCTTCGCTCTTACATGTTACAAGTCAGTGTAGAAATTTATTTCGATTCTAGGAGAATATATCACCACGAAAACAATAATGCTTGCTTAGTTGCGATACCTGTACTTGCTGCATCAAATGGAGTTGTGTTCCTAAAAGGTAAAAGTGAAAACGAAACCACATAACAGTTAATTGTGACAGCTTCAGCAAAGTCATGGGCTCCTGGCAAAGTAAACATTTGAAAACCTAAATCCTATTCATATGGGTTCATACATACAATCCACTCCACAAGTACATCTACACACACCCCACATAATTATGAAGTTCAGCACAGTGAACAAAATGTTATGTTCATAGACGTACGGGAACCTTCGAAATTAGGGAGCTTAAGCAGGCGAGTTTTTGAACCGGAAGAGAACATTTCACGTGCCAGGAAAGTGGCGTCTGCCAGATTTTTATAGTGATCATCTCTAATGGAGAAAAGACACTAATCAATGTAAATGTGGTTGTGTAAAAACAAGTTAACAGGGGAAACAGCTCACTTCCGGTTGCCGTCCGCCTCTCAAAAACGCGCATGCTTAAGCTCCCTATTGGTGGGGGGGAGGGGGGGTGACCTTCTTGCCCTAAAAAATTACACAATGCCCGAATGTGTGAGTGTTGTAATAGGGATGCACACGCATTTGTATTGTATGACAAACAGAAACGTTTTTCATTCTCGCGCTGAATACAAAAAAAGTCAGAATTCAAAAAGACACATACTCCATGATCACCATTGATAGTCGCTGTAGTAAAATCAGAAACTTGACGTATCGAACGACAGTCGTTGTTTCCCTTTTCTCTTTTTTCTTAGTTGCATCCCTAGTGCGTTTGCCTGAAATTTTTGAAACAATGGACTGATGCCCCTTGCCCCTCCCTCCCCGCCCCTCCACAGCCAGTGCGACAATAGTTATGTTATGCAAAGCCATCATGTAAGATTTAATATATTCCAAACCTCAGAACCCTGCCAGGAAAAAACAATCCACTAAAGATTTTTTTATGCGCAAATGGAGATTCTTACAACAGGCAATTTCTGCAACTTACTTCTTTTTTCTTCGTTGGCAGGTAAGCCACACAGCAAGCAAAACAACAGCCAGACAAATTGCTGCACCAACACTTACAGCAATGATTATGACAGTCTTGTGAACTTCATGTTTTTCTCCTTCTATGGCTTTGGCCTTGTTCTTTTCCGGCAATTTATTTCCTGCGCCTAAGTGAGTGGTTGTAACTGTTGCAGGTTCCAAGGTAAGCTGCGTAACAGCTGGTGTTGCCCAGGTAAATTTTGTCGAGCTTCTTTGGTCTGTATGACCACTATTAGCAGCTGTGGAAGTGCCGGTGTCGGTTGATACTGCAGTCTGTGTAGATGTTTCCTTCCCCTTATGTAACACAACGTAATAATTGTTGTAGTATATACCGATGCAATACCTTAGTGACATCTCTCAGAAACAGCTGTAAAGCGACACCAGACATTTTTCTTTTCTCTGACCAAAACTGGCTTGCACTAAGGATTTCCCAGAATTCCCCGCACTCTTCACATCGTGGGAGACGAACAGTGTTGAATATCACGAGATAATGGGCCAATCAGATGGCTCAAAATACTACGGTTGGTTAGTTGGTATGTACTAATGTTGACTATTCCAAGATAATGAGCAAGTGCGATTTCTCAAAATAAGAGGTACGACACTCTAAGCAGAAGCTAAATATTAGTCACTTATACCTTCAAAGGCTTAACATTTCCTTACCTTGGTGGATGTTTGAGAAGTTATTTCTGTTCTTACAGTAGTTGATGGTACAGTTGATGGTACAGTTAATGGTACAGTTGATGGTACAGTTAATGGTACAGTTGATGGTACAGTTGATGGTACAGTAGATGGTACAGTTGATGGTACGGTTGATGGTACGGTTGATGGTATGGTTGATGGTGTGGTTGATGCAAATGGTGCTGTTGTGGGCAACCTTGTTTGTGCAGAGGAAGGGAGACTCTGGGAATAAAGTGTTGTTGTCTGAAAAATTGCTGTGGTCGGTCTGGTTGTTGGCTTATTTGTTTGAATCTTGATATCATCTATAACCAAAACAGAACATGTCAGTGTGTCCATTCTCTGGAAATAAAGCTACTAAACAGCACATCTGTACCATGGTGCTGTTTAATGTTTTAATATACAGTGGGATTCTCACGTTTTCATCTGTGAATCAAACCCTGCAGTATGGCCATTCTCTAGAAAGCTACTGAACAGTACTGTACTGTGGTACTGTTTGTTTTACTATACTATAAGGGTCTAGAACGTTTTCATCTGTGGATCAAACCATGCAGTGTGGCCATTCATTGTATAGCCAATGAACAGTACTGTACTTGGGTACTGTTTTTTTTGTTATACAGTGTGGTTCTACCTTTTTCATCTGTGGATCAAACCATGTAGTGTGACCATTCTTTGTAAAGCTACTGAACAGTACTGTACTGTGGTACTGTTTGTTTTACTATAGAGTGTGGTTCTAACTTTTTCAACGGTGGATCAAACCATGCAGTGTGACCATTCTTTGTACAGCTACTGAACAGTACTGTACTGTGGTACTGTTTGTTTTACTATACAGTGTGGTTCTACCTTTTTTATATGTGGACCAAACCTTGCAGTGCAACAAAGGATGGATGGAAATGAAGAGGGATGAGGACAAAGGAACAAAATTGGGCTATTTGAAAAGGAAGGGCAGAAAGAAGCTTAAAAATGTAATGAAACAAATAGTAAACAATATTCAGCAGTTCAGCACAGGTCTTAAATGGCTTATAGACCTACATGAAAGCATTCCCTGGGCCTTGAAAACAACACAGAAATTCCTCTTGTCTTTACCAGCTTTGCACTCAGCATGCAGTCTCATGACATAACCAAAGTAAGTTGACTTCAGTTTGCCAGACCACTACAACACAAGGAAATCATCTTGAATGAATGGCATTTACACAGTAGAGTCAGAAAGAGCCAGCAATTAAGTGAAACACAGTTGAACCTCGCTATCTTGAACTCTCAAGGGAAATGAAAGAGGGTTGTTCAATGCTTCGACAAATGTATGCATAGTATTGTATTGTATTATATGGCCATAGCAATAGTTTAACAATGCAATCTAGAATGACACAACACAACACAATGTATTTCAATACAATGCTGTGCATAAATTTGTCAGAGTATTGGACAAGTATGAAATGATAAACAGATTGAGGTACATGTAGCAGGGGTTTGAGATGACTGATGGTAAATGACTGAAAACACAATCCAAAAGTAAATGAGTTTAAATTTGAGATAGCAAGGAGTTCGAGATAACCAAGTTCAAGATAGACAGCTTCAACTTTAGTCAAGTCTTTACTAAGCACATACGTTGTTATTCAATTTTATGTTTTTTTGGTATAGTAATGTATGAAAATGAGTGTGAAACAAAGGAAAATAAAATTTAAACCAAGGATAAAATCAAACCACAATATATACATTTAATATATAGATTTAGCCAAGCCTAAAAGCGGAGCTCCTCACACATTGAAAATGCTGTCACTAAAGTTATTAAATACGCCTGGTGTACGCAACTACTTAAAGAAGATTCAATAGCTGAAATAAATCTTTACAAAAAACATCTAGCTCGCGACTCAACGGAAGAGCCATTGCGCGAAAAACAAAGACTCGTTTCGGTTTAAGACCTTCTAAATATCCCGGATGACTATGGCTGCCATGTTGGGGCAACGTCTGCGTCGTCGTCGTCGCTAGGTGCACGCGCCTGCGAGCCATGCCGCTAGCCACGATGACCATGAAAACTCAAACGCATGGTTTTCTCAATTTCTATCCTCTCACGGTAGTTATGGGGCTCCGCTCTAAGCCGCTGTGGAGCTCCACTATAAAATA
The DNA here is from genome assembly GCA_949710005.1 of Ricordea florida. Taxonomy (NCBI): domain Eukaryota; kingdom Metazoa; phylum Cnidaria; class Anthozoa; order Corallimorpharia; family Ricordeidae; genus Ricordea; species Ricordea florida. Next base: position 22,914,532 of record OX453285.1, read on the forward strand.
ATGGTATATCCACTATAAAATAATGGTATAATGGTATATCCACTATGTGTAAAATGGATTTATTTTCAGACCCTTTCAGCCAGGGAAGTGTCCCAATAACACTACTTTACCTTCCAATATCAATCCATTGGCAAACAAACAGGTACTAAGAATTGAAAGAATGATCAACTAAAGGATACAGATTTTTTATTGAAAACCGAATTCCCCATAGCGATATATAAGGAAGTAAATAGCTGTTCTGAAGTTGTAGGGAACACTAATGTAGTCACTTCTTTGTAGAAAAATGAAACAATAATAAACAATAGAATCTCAACAAATATTTTACATTTTGCTTAAAATGTATATAACTCGCTCTTATAACTGTACAAAACATATCAAGATTGAAAAAGAATCATCATAGTCGGTTAAGGAACTAGCAACAAAGCTGCTGTTTACTGTTAACCAAAGACATCCAAAATTTGCATGAAAATTTATGTGGGTGGCCTTGGTTCAAGTAAATCGAACTATAAAAATAAATAAGCTTTTATATTTCATGTAACTATATACCTCAAGCTCAAAGTAAGGCCAACTCTTTGCTGTGCCCATACTAAATGACTTTTTTTCTGGAGAAGGAAGACTTTTCCGTATTTTCTGACTAAAGTATTCAACTGTTTTAAGTTTGCATTTAGCTTTGTTACTGAGTCCAACAATGTCTATCCCCTTGGAACCTTTTGAGGAAAGGTCAAATGTACGGAGAGGATTGGTGGCTCCTACTGATGCAAACCTGTAGTCATTGCAACCTACAAAAGAACAGAAAATATTGACAAAACCCTGATTGTCCACAACAGTAACAAATTCTTGAATCTAATTTGTTAATGGGATGCCAGGTTGGTACAGTGGTGAGAGCAATCGCATCTGTAACCCTGCTTTGATCCCTGCTGTCTTATATGGGTAATTTTTTTGTTGGTTCCCTTCTGACTGAGATGTTTTCCTGAGATTCTTTTCAATAAGGGCCGGTGGCCGGCGAAACTTGCCGGCTACTCCACACGTTTTCGCCGCCTACTTTGATTAACAACTTATTCAAATTTTACGAATTAGCATGATAAATAATTTGCCACAGAATGAGCCACGGATCGGCCAACATTTAATTTGTTGAACACAAAGGAAACTTGCCCGAACTCTTGGTTAATTTAGCGACAATACATTGTGTTTATCTGTTCATTTATTGAGGTCAAACTGAGCAGCCTGGCTTTACTCAAAACCTTGGGATCTGGGTCTGAAAGCTGCACATCTCCACGTGCTCTGAAAACCAGTCATGCATGACATGGTCACGTCTACTTCCTAGATTACGAGTTTTGTCAAAATTTTGCGTAAATTTTTATACACCTACACCATTGAATAAAACTGGAAAATAGAGCATGTACGGTTCTGTCAAAAATGACCTAATTCTTGCCCCAGAATGCAGCAAATGCACTTTTAGAGGCTCAGTTCTTAAAAACATTCCGGGGGGGCATGCCCCCGGACCCCCCCTAGAAGGTCGCGCCTGCGGTGAGAAAAATCTCTTTGCCGTCTACTTCCACATTTCTGCCATCTGCTTTGATTCTTATTGAAAACCCTGATTTTAAACTTTTACGACTGCTAAATTTGTGTATTCAAGAACTGTCTAGAATTTTCCATAAATCTCATTGTACTACCGGTCACGTAATTCACAGATTGCATAAGACCCTCGTCAGCTATATGTGATTGCACTGGAATAAAAATTTACCCTTGGTTTTGCTAGCTTGCTGTGTGTGATGTCTTGTTGATGGCAAAGACGTTTCAGCGTGTTTTTCATCAAATGGGAGGAGAGGAATTGGGTATGCGACAAATTTGTGTTGAAGGTGTACCTGACTGGGAAAACCCTGGAACTCTTAAACTCTGAAATACCAAACTCTGTTACACAAGTAAACCAGAGCACCAGAAGACAAAAAGGAAACATGGAAGACCAAAAACAACATGGTGAAGGACTGTGGAGAAAGAGAGAGAGGCAAAGTGGGGTGGAGGACCTGGGAAGAGGTGTGGTCAAAAGCAGCAAACAGGGAAAAATGGAAAAGTGATGTGAAGGCCTTATGTGCCACCAAACATGATGAGGACAGGTGACAGGTTACACAAGTAAAGTGGTCCTAGGGCCAACAACCAAAATTTAGCCAATCAGATTCCTTAATTTGTTGTTCGCAGGAGCCAATATTTTACCAGTATCAGACCAGGTAATATCCTGGATGCTTGGATAGGGTAGAAAGTTGCTTTTGAGTATATACAGCGGTATACTGTATCTTATTGACTGAAGCGTGCTTGGGACCATACTGGGAAAATATCAGCCCTCTGTCTTTTATGTGCGGACCTTGCTGCGCTCAGTCCATCCTGTCAAGACCTCAGGCTGATATCCCCCCTGCACGGCCCTTGCGCTTAGTCAATCAGATACATATACTCAGATGCAACTTTCTACCCTATCCAAGCATAGAACAAAACTAAAAACTAAGTTAGAACTAGCTACATAGAATTAAGGTACTGAAAACAAATCTAGCCTCCACAGTCAAAACATTTGACTCTAATTATTCCTGGGAGAGGGGGTGGGGAGTTAGGCAGGGTAGAAAGTGCTCCCCCAGGGGGTGGCTGTGCTAATTCCTCATGCTCAATACCACTGCAAACCCTTTCACTCTAGACCTTGCTGGAAGGTTTGTGTTACGGTAACATTTCCTTTGTTTAATGAAAATGTTCACAATGAACTGGAGCTTGCACATGTACGTCAAAAAAGAGTTGCGCAACTCCCGCCTACCTGTGAAGCCTCTGAAAGCAACGTTTCCCACACATTTTGATGCCAGAGGATTAACTTCCAACAGAAAGGTTGAATTTAAATGATTACAAGCGCAAACACAGCAACCTCGATTGCTACATTGCCCATTTCTTGATCTGCACCATGCCTCGCCGTTGTTGCCTGTTCGCGGACATGTCGCCGAAGTATCCAGATTGGTAAACAAGTCTCGGTCATTTTGAACTCCGCGGGTTACGTTAAACCACACACCTTTACAAACGCCGAAAATTACGGGATAAAGTAATAAATAAAGAACCACCATGTCCAAGAAACCTAAAAAGAACTTTTTTCGGAGTCAAATGTTCGAGGAAACCAGAAACCAAAATATTCCGACTTTCAGTTCTCTGCAGGCGCTAGCAGGCGCTCGCTTCGACACATGTGACACGGAAATGCCAATCGGAGACAATCGGGTCACCGACGATATTTCATCGGTACTATCAAACCATTTCCGTTTCTTAAACACAATATGGCGGAAGCTTCAGGTAGTGAAGATGAAGGGGAAGAATTGCAGCGAGCTACTAAGGTCGATGGACGGTATGTGGATCCATGGGGAAATTTAAACCAACCCACTGGTTCTGATTTGATAAAATGGAAGTTAATGGAAAAGAATGAGCGTGGAATTCGTGGAACTTGGAGGCATTTTTTCAGATATAAGGCCGAGGTAGTTTACTTCTCATTTTGCGCTCTAACACAGATGATTCCACCAGTGTTACGGATAACTACCAGAAAAGTTGGCCAGATTTCTGCGTCACCCATTATCTATTATACATGCTGTAGCTTTGTAGTCTTCTTCCTCAAAAACATAAAGATAATTTTCACTTGCTTTATCCCAAATTAAAAAAGAATTCGGGTCCACATCAGGACTTAGGTCTTGCCCATTCTCTGTAACCTGTATTACCAAATAAAGATGTATGTATGTACGTTTTTATGTACAGCATACATGATGAAGTATGGGGCAATACAGAAATCAAGCTGCTATTGGCATTTAAGTGAATGACTGAATTCATATAAGGTTAAGCACTTGACTGTGATGATGACTTCCCCTCAGGTTGTCAAAACATCAGTCAATGTCGACAGCAGTTCTTCTCAGAACTACAGGTACCTAAACCCAGAGAGTCAAACTTGATGAACAACTATTGAGTACAAGAGTACCAGAGTAGGTAGCATCGTCTAGTGGTTAGGGAGCTGGAATTGTAATCTTGTCACGGTTCCAATTCCAGTCCTGGGCCTGGTTGTTCAAAGTAGGGTTAAGGTAACCCAGGGTTAGTGCGAAATTTAAATGCAGGTATGAGAGCTTAAAAAGCACATTCAGTATAATTCTTTTTTAATACAATTTGATAATTGCATGCTCTGAATAAAATAGAGAAAGTTAAAGGAGAAAACGCTTTTTAACAAGAGGAAAAGAAACCCATGTTAAAAGTTAACCCTGGGTTAGCGCTTATCAGCCTTCGAACAACCGGCCACTGACCACTAGCTACATGTATGGATATGTAATACGGTAATCTCTAGTATTAGATCCTCAACCACACTTGTACTTGTAAATAGCCAACTGGTCATCCTCCTCCAGCCAGTTGTTATTCTTAGCAAAGTTTATGTTCACAGTTGCACATAGAATGCACAGCCCCATAAGCTTTCTAGCTTTAATCACCACTGTGGATACCAGTAAATAGAGTTTCTTTACCTTCAACTTGTGTAAGTCTATTGTCAAAGTTCTTAGCGTAAGTGTTTCACTTTGTGTTTGCCTTGCCAGGAACTGGACCAAAATCTTCCTGTCCTCCACCCTGACAGGTCTGTGCTACAATCACCATCTCAGGGGTCCATTCAGGTAACATGGCTTGGTCATGCTTCAGTCCTAGTACAGATGGATGGCTTGAATATTCTCACAGATCCTGTGTTTAGTATGTATTGTGGACCTACACAGCTGTTAAGCCTCAAGCGGTATAGACCTGTACCCTGCTTGGTGAGTGAACTGCCAGAGATTGATGCTGTATGTATCAGTCATGATCACTACGATCACTTGGATTATAACACCGTCAAAGATCTCAATTACAGATTTGGGGATAAAATACACTGGTTTGTACCAATGGGACTTGCTTCCTGGGTGAGAAATTGTGGCTGTAAAAATGTTAAAGAACTTGAAT
>OX453285.1:22924502-22972002 GCA_949710005.1 Ricordea florida
GTATTTTACAATTGACTCTATTGTTATTCATCAGTATGTTAATGAAGTGGCCAGCTATTCTGTATTAGTATGAATACTCAGGTGATTATACAAAATCGCGCGCTCTGATTGGTTCGCTATCTCGGATTATCAGCTGATAATCACCTCGACGAACAAAATGGCTGCCAGTCGTTCGCGTGCTTTTGATGAAATAAAACTTTTTCGTGTTGCAAAATGCTTTTCTTTTCTTTTTTGAAATAATCACGTGTGTATTTATACTAAAACAATTATTCGCCTCAGGCTCAGTGATTCTCGGTGAATATTCACCTCGACTTCGTCTTGGTGAATATTCACCAAGAATCACTTCGCCTTCGGCGAATAATTGTTAACTATACGTCCCAGCCGTATAGCTACAGTGTATTTATATATGTTTGTGCCGTAGAGAAAAGGACTAGGATGGTGCTGTTTTTTCTTAGAGTTGTACCTTACAAGTACGACTGTCCTGCCAAGCCCAAGATTCATTTAGGCTAGACTTGAGAATACCCGTCCACTTATTTACATACTGATGAATAACAAAAGAGTCCATTGTGATATACCTCGTTCTTCAAAAGCCCCTGACACATGCAAATGAAGTGGACGGGTATTCTGAAGTTGCTCCTTCATTTATTCATACAAGAGCGATCAAGGGGTATACTTCCGTATCACCCCATACTTCATTTTGCATGCTGCGGCTGGATTGTTAGGGTAATGCATGTGGAAACAAGAACATTTCCTGTTTTCTGTTCTCTGGAATATGGTAGTCTCTCAAAATAAGGCAAGCAGAACTTCTGAGTGGCCTTGCGCTTTAGATCACTTCTGAACAATTACTATACAATATCAAATATGGCATGGCATTCATGGGTCAGTAGTTCATGTATGACCCAAAGACCCCATGAAATGTCCTGAGCTACTACAATTACTACACTTTATACAGCTACTTCACTTTGTTAAATTCACTACAGTTACTTCTATGCCTAGAGTAGCTGTAGTAAGTGAAGAAGCTGTATAAAGTGTAGTAATTGTAGTAGCTCAGGACCATTCATGGAAAACAGTTTTTTTATGTAATAATTAAACTAATATTGTAATTAGCAATAATGAGAAAAAATGTAATTTAGGTTTTTAACTTTAAAATATTTCTTTGCCTGATTGAATTTTTAAAGATTACATTACCCAACGAACCAATCAGCTACAGCATGCAGAATGAAGTATGGGGTGATACGGAAATCTAGCCTGATCAAGTGTGAAAAGAGGGTTTGTTGTTAGCGAATGTGGCCGGCCTATATGGGATTTTGAGTGCGTCTATACCCATAATAATGCTTCTAACCTTTTCAAGAGAAGGTCAAGGGTGGGAATGGGAAAGGTCACACTAATAATATGCAGTGGGTGAGACAGTGATTGAACCCGGGGGGGGGGGGAGGGGTACTGCCGTATATGGGCTATATAGGCATGTGCCGCTGTGAAGGGTTTGGTTTTCAAGCCGGTTTACTCTAGCATAGGGTATATAAATCAGAGCGGTTGGATCTAGAATAGGATTTCGTCACGAAACTGACCAGTTGGTGGGAGATTTAAAAGAAAAACTGAACAAGTATAAAGAAATCTTTTTTTGAGAGAGAAACGATTGTGGTGTAAGGTTTTGTTTTGGCTAGACTGTGCTAGTGACCTCAGTTTCTGGAAAACAACTACTCTAAGACAGGAGTGATTTGGGGGGTTTACTCTAGTATAGGGTAGCAAAATTCAGCTGAACCAGCTCTGGTATTGGCTACGGGTTCCAGCTTCACATCTCCACCCTGGATGACTGAACTACTTTTTTCCGACTACACTACAGCTATCAATACAATTCCCATGGGCACCCTAAGCCGTATGATTATACATGTTTACATGCATGATCTTGGGCCTCGTTTGGTACCTCCCCTCTGCCTCCATGTTTAGTTTTAAATATTATTTTGAAAGTACAAGAAAATATTAACTCAAGTGGTATGCCATAACTGTAGATACATGGCAACTTCAAGCGTAGAAGACTGCGAGGTCCAGGAGTACCCCAAAGCCAAATTTGAAAGGGGAAGATACAAAATTCCCTGGAGTGGATGTGGTGAAGCTCCATCATTTTTTAGTGCTATGAAGTGGTTTGCAACTTCACAAAACAATAGCAGCATACCACGTGGACGCTTCTTCAACTATGACACAAAGGTATTTTGTTAGATTTATTTTATTTTATAATACTTTGCCAAATTACATAAATAATGAAAGAATAATTACAGCAATTTTGAAATAGTAAATGGCGAGGAATCCTGAATGAAACCAAGAGGCTTATTCAGAATCAAGATTCCTCAAAACAAGAACTATAAGATAGATTAAACTAGAACAACAATGTGGACAAACGTAACAATGAGATAAAATGACAATGATATTAATACTTTTAAGAAATTCCTTAAGTTTTTTCTTAAAATAACAGATTAATCTGTATATATCTTATTGAGGGCCATTCTGGGAGAAAATGGCTCGAGGTCTTGACAGTATGGACCAAGCATAGCGAGGTCCATGCATAAAGGACTGAGGACTGATATTCTCCCAGTGTGGTCCCGAGCAAACTTGGTTAATAAGAGATTTATTACATGACTGGAACCCGCATTTAGATTGCATGTACTGTAAAAAATTTCAGCCTGAAAAATTTGTATTCTAAGATCGAAAAAAGGTATTGAAGGGGATTTTATCTTTCTAGCTGTCCATTCAGGTGTTTTTTGCAGTGATTGTTGACCAAAAAAAGTTCAGCTTAAGTTCTGTGAGCTTTATTTGAAAGATGAAAATAAGATTTTAAATTATTTGAACTCTTGCAGTACATTACCTTGTCTCATACTGGTGAAATATTGGCCCCCTGCAGGACCACAGATCAAGAAATCTGATTGGCCGAGTTTAGTTATTCAGGGGTTTCAATAAGTTCTAAAGTAGACGGCTGACCATATTAAAGTAGGCGGCTGTAACACTGTGACTCAAGAAACTCAAGGGACCGAAAAGAAATTTAATGTTAGAAAGTAGGCGGCGATGATTTGGGAAGTAGGTGGCGAAATTTGCCGGTTGCCGGCTTCTATTGAAACCCCCGGTTATTGGTCCTCTGAGCTGTCTTAGTCGGGCAATAAGTACTTCTATTGTTTTTGTGTTAAAAGTATAAGATTCAGTCAGCAAAGACTAAAGAGTTGGTGCAAAATGTCTTTTTAATAGGCCATTTTACAGTTTCGACGTAAGGAACCTTGCCTCTGAATAGAAGCGAGGCTGGAGGTGACCTTGCTTGGTTACAAACCTCCCTACCTTTCATATGCAAATCATATTATTTACATATGAAGAACAGGAAGGTTTGTAACAAAACGAGGTCACCTCCAGCCTCGATTCTATTCAAAGGCCAGGGTACTAAGCACACAACTGTGAAATGGTCTATTAGCAATCTTGGCAATTGCAGTCAAATTGGTGAATTTAGCAAATTTTATCTGATTCAATTTAACCTTCAGGTGCCCTTTGAACTGTAACTAATTTAGCGGAAAGGTTAAATCATCTGAATTTCTTAACAAACTTTTACTTAAATCCAGGAATTGGATCGATCTTTGCCAGTAATCAAACCAGACAAGTCTCAATTAGACTCCCCTCCATCAAGTGACATTCAGGTTACTTGGATTGGTCATGCCACAGTGTTACTACAAATGGATGGGCTCAACATACTCACAGATCCATTATTTAACGACTATTGTGGACCTACCCGACTAACAGGTTTAAAGCGGTACCGTCCTGTTCCATGCACCATAGAAGATCTGCCAGACATTGATGCTGTGTGTATCAGCCATACCCATTATGACCACCTTGACCATACTACTGTCTGTGACCTGAACAAGAGATATGGTGCAAAACTTCACTGGTTTGTACCAATGGGTCTTTGTCAATGGATGAAAAACTGTGGATGTCCTAATGTTGTGGAGCTGGAATGGTGGGATGAACATGCCCACCCCAAATTTTTAGAAGAGGACAAAGCAGTGAAGTTTGTTTTTACACCAGCACAGCATTGGTGTAGAAGAGGGTTGAATGATGTAAACAAAGTTCTTTGGGGTAGTTGGACCATTATTGGCCCTCAGCACAGGTTCTTTTTTGCTGGGGACACTGGATACTGTGACATCTTCAAATCGATTGGTAAGAGATATGGACCATTTGATCTGGCAGCTATACCCATTGGAGCTTATGAACCAAGGTATATCATGTATACACTGTATGTTGCAGGTCATATGGCAATCTTGTGTTGTCCTGTTTTCTATACAATTTTGTGTGTTATGCACAGTACATAATTGACTACTATCAGAAACACGTAGGACTTGACATGTATAACTTCCTTTGAATTTCTTCAACCAGTAACGGCTTGTCCACATTTAATCTACCAGCTAACATATTTGGAAAGTGAACCAATCAAACTGGCTTTAGTGGCATGATGTACTTACCAGGAAATTTCCACCTCTGCTCAAAATGTGGCAGATTCATCATTTTTGCAAATGCATATTGTTAATGATATGCCACGGAAGCAGGACATCAAGGCTGCTGCCTAAGGAAATTTCTAAGGAGCCCTTCGGGCTCCTAACATCAAAAGTTAGGAGCCCAAGCCATTACTTTAGGAGCCCATCCTAAAAGTTGCCATGGTCGACCAAGGGGGAGGGGTGGGGTAGTAGTAATAATACCATTCATTCTTCATTCCATATTTGGGAGTTGGTCCCAGTCCTAAACACTTGAAAATAAATGGTTTTCGAAGTTGCTGAATTTTGCAAAGGCACATTAGGTATTTGATACGCTAAAATTATCTCGATTGTGGAAAATTGTAGTATTTCCGTTTTGAAATGAAGCACTTAATTATCGTTTTGAACGGGATATATCTTACGTCAGTGGAACAAAGTTACAAGGAAATGGAAGTCATTAGATGAGAATGGAAAATAGATACTTAGGCGCCCATCCGGGCTCCTTGAAAAAAAATTTAGTCGCCCACACTCGTAACTTAGGCGCCCCAGGCTACCGGGCGCCCGTTAGGCAGCAGCCTTGGACATTGTCAACAAGCTCAAAGACTTGGGTTAGCAGTTTCCAAATATGGTACTTGGAAAATATTGAATCTGGACAAGTTGTGAATGCGAGTTACATGTTTCAAGTCTTATAGGTTCCTGCTGCTACCAACAAATCACTCAGAGAATTAGTGAACTGTTCACTAACTTACAGGATATGCTGGACTGTACTGTTGCAAACAACGACCAGCAACGTACAGACAACTTAACTAAGAAATTTAACCCTACAGACCCTAAGAGTGATTTTATAGATTTTACTCTGGCTAACGCCAATGATACTATTTGTCACAGGGCGACTGCTTGGGTTAACGAATGGATTGAAACTGACAAAAGTTAACCAATTATAAATTAAGCAAATGAATCTTCACAGCCAACAAACTCATGGCTAGCCTGCAGTGCAGGCGTCTTATTAGGGCGAGTTAGCGTTACAACCTTGCGACCGCCATGTTAGACCGCCATGTTAGAGGGTGGGGGAAGGGGGAGGGGGAAAGTGAGGCTAACTCATGGCCTTTCTGACACTCCCTTCTGGAAGTGAATGGTTCAAAGATATTTATCAAAAGCAGGTACACTTAAGACATAGGATAATCAATTATCATGTTAAAATTTAGAACCTTGAACATGGCTCATAGTTGGAGTTAAAACCTGTTACGTTCACAAATGGTGTAGAACAACGAAAAGAAAGGAGACAAAACAATAGAGACTAGGAAAATAATAGTGAAAGGGGAGCAGGGTTGGTGCAGTGGTGGGAGCGCTCACCTTCCACCAATGTGGCCCGGGCGCGATTTCCGGCCCCAGCGTCACATGTTGGCTGAGTTTGTTGGTTCTGCACTGAGGTAAACCCTGAACAAAAATTGTATAAACCAATGTGCGATATTTGGTTTTCTTCGTAGGGGATTCATGTGGTACCAGCATACTGATCCCCAAGATGCTGTAGAAATGCATGAGGATCTTAAGTCTAATTTGTCATTGGGAATACACTGGGGAACTTTTAATCTATCTTATGAGGTAAGAATAAAATTTACAGCTTTTGCTGCATCATCAATATTCATACTTTTGATTTGTTCACACTGTTACTCAAGGTTTAACTATACTATATCAGTACATTTTCATTAGGTGCAACCTTAAAGTAATAAGACGTATTCAGAGTGTAAGATTGATAACCTTTTTAATTAATAGTACACCTGCCCTGGGGCAAAAAGGACAGGAGGGGAGGGGAGGGGAGAGGGAGCGGGGAGAGGAGGGCAGGGAAGGGAGGAGGGAAAAGCAGACGACCAAAGGAGGACAGGGGGGGGCAGGGCAAGGTGCAAACTTAGTGAGGCAGTCAGCTGTACTGACACTGATTTTATATAAATGATTATATTATTATTATGGCAAGACTGTGCTAGTGACCTTAGTTTCTGGAAAACAGCTACTCTAGGATAGGAGTGATTGGGGGGGGGGGGGGTTACTCTAGTATAGGGTAGCAAAGTTCAGCTGAACCAGCTCTGGTATAGGCTAAGAGTTCCAGGGTTCCAGTGGCGCATCCCCACCCAGAAATTCCTAATGACCCCCCCCCCCCCCCCACATCAGATTAAAACCCCTCCTCCAAGAAAAAAATTCAATCACAATTTTAGCCAGAAAAACTCCATGCTGATTTTGAAAGTTAGATCTGAATTGATGAAAAAATAGAAAGGAAAATAACAGGACAAGGAGTGTGTCTTCATGAATGTGTACTCTGTAGCTTTACTTTTTTTACCTTACTTTTTGTTTCTTATTTTAGTATTACCTCGGGCCACCAATAGAATTAAGTGAGAAGTTGACCAGTTTGGGAATTCCACAGACAGAGTTTTACACTATAAAACATGGACAGACCAAAATCATAACAAAAGCTGATACAGGAAAAGCACAAGAACGACGCAACAAGGCAGCGTGCCAGTCTTCTATGTAACCTAGGATTCTAGTGAATTTTGAGTTTACTCAAAGTTTTGTATTTCGTGGATCTCATTGTCCAACAGTTCTTTTGTAGGTTTCTGTTTAAAGAAAGTCGGAAAATGTGAAAAATTAATGTTGATCTGTTACCTTGGTGGTAATAATTTCTCAGTTCTTTTTCTTTGTTACCTGACAATGTGTTTTTTCAATCGGAAATATTGTTGAAAGATTTTTAGCTTTAATCTGTAGTGAAAACGTTTTTTATTTATATCATTACTGTACCATATGATAGAATTTGATTTTTAAGTTGATGTATTTACGGTATCACATTTATTATAAAGGCAGTCTGATAAAAATATTACGCATGCTCTGATTGGTCAAAAACCCATGTTTTATCAGAATAGAAAACATAGAAAAAGCGTGCTTTATTGTCTTCGCCACATTACCCCGAATCGACAATTCTGTTAGAGATGGCGAAATAAAACAAAGAAGAAGAAGCGAAAACAGTCGAGAAGTTGGTATTAAATGGCATCAGTTGGTCGATCTGTGTGCTTTGTTGCTTCTCCTAGCGGCGTGTAAAATCTATATCATATTCCGTGTATTACACTGTGATAAAACACTTAGGGCATTTGAGAACACTCGAGAAATGTAGAAAACACTCGCTTGCGGCTCGCGTTTTCTTCATTTCACTCGTGCTCTCAAATGCCGGTCGTGTTTTATGACAGAGTAACACACGGCTTAGGCTTCTTTAAATAAAACCAATGGAGTCATGTACCTGCAGTGTAAAATATCCCTCCGGTTTTCATTAGAGAAGTAGAGAGGGATAAAACTACGGGGCTAGGACAGAGAAATTTCGTGAAAAAATTCGTGAAAAATTCGTGAAAAAATTCGTGAAAAAATTCGTGGAAAATTCGTGAAAAAATTCGTGAAAAAATTCGTGAAAAATTCGTGAAAAAATTCGTGAAAAATTCGTGAAAAAATTCGTGAAAAAAATTTGAATTTTTAATTATGGTTTAAAGGTAAAATTATAATTAATTTAAATAATGGAAAACGTGAAAATTGACAAATTAAAAGATGAAGTTTATGAACGATCCAGATTGATAAAAACAGAACCCGCTCAAAAATTGATTGATATGAAAATTACCATACCAAATGAAATTGTATTATCTAAAGTAAAAAATAAATATAATTGCGTTCATGGAAAGTATAAATATCGATGTAAAGAGTGTGGCGGATCTCAAATGTGCATTCATGGAAGATATAAATATCGATGTAAAGAGTGTGGCGGAGCTCAAATATGTGAACATGGGAAAGTTAAATATCAGTGTAAAGAGTGTGGGGGATCACAAATATGCGAACATGGTAAACAAAAAGCTTCTTGTAAGGAATGTAGAATAAAATTAAAAAATGAATTTATGATTTAAAGATATAAAAAAATAATAAAGAAAAATGGTAAATAATTTTTTAATAAAAAAAGAACAGCTTCATTTAAAATTTTTTAATGAAAAAGGGTTTTTTATTCGTGAATTTTTAGATTCAATAAAAGAAGATTTTTTAAAAATTGTATTAAAATATAGGGGTTTTATTGCTGAAGAAGAAAATGGATATGCTTTATATTGTGGTTATATTATACCATTGAGCAAAAATTCAAAAGCCATCGGCAAAATTAAATTTAATTTTGAAAACCCATGTTTAAATATAGAAAGGAAAAATGATGAAAAATTTTATTATACTATTTTTGATTCAATAAAGTTTAAAATAGTATTAACGGGTTATAAGTTAAGACATAAAAACAAATTCTACAAAAAATTACATAATGATTTAATAAAAGAAGCATGGCATCCGAGAAGGTATTTTGATTGGTGTTATTCAACCGATGAGATAAAATTTTTGAAAGAGTTATGGGGTGAAGATTAATTAAAACTAATTATGTTATATAACCTAAATAATGGTTACATAACAAAATACGTGAAATTTATCTAAATCTTAAACTAAAAGTTATGGGAGAGCCCTTGAGATCAAGTTTTTTCCATTCATTATCTAATATGCTTAAATCAAAGTGGTTTATTACACTCTCATATTTTCGAACTGGAATTGTTGGATAATCCTTTGAGGGTATGTTTGCAAGTAGGGTTGATGGTGAGAGTTTCACAAGTTCTCCATATTTTGTTTTATTAATATATGAAGACTTATTATCAACTATACTACACATAAGCCTCAATGGTTCCTTAATCTGTATATTTATAGGGTATAATTTACCAGGATTTATAATTTCAGGCACACCTAAACCAATAGACAAAGCTCTAGTAAGTTTAACGTTAAAGTTCTTATTTGAATATAGATAGTCAACAGTATCAGTCTCAATTATTGTTATCTTTTCCCTAACCGGATCATTAAAAAAGATCGATTGAATATTACGAAGAGAATATGTACCAGGTTCAATTATTATGAAGCCAAGATTACTTTCATTTGATAATATCTGCCGATCCTTGAAATTAATCAATCTTTTGGTTTGTATATTACAATCTAGTAGCTGCATCTCACTAATATTTTTAAGCGGGGGCTCTAAATAAATCCTTGTTTCAGGCTCATACATGGTAATGCTCAACATTTTTTTGTTTGGTTACTTTATATTCATCTTTAAATCGAGCTTTGCTCGGGACCGGCTACGCCGTAATTTGCATTGACGTAATCACATTCCTGAGCGACGTTAGAAACCGGCCTTTTAAAAGTAAACATAAAATCTACTTTTCAATTTCAAAACCACTTTACGTTTTGCTTGTTGCTATGTCGCAAAAGTATGCAATCTATTGTTCTACACGTGAACACTAATTTGCAAACAATCATAATCACGTGAAATACTCATGAACTACCGAAATAGATACCACGCTAAGCCACCAGCTAAAATTATAAATGCTAATATATTCTTTTCATGTTGCGTTGAGTCAATATCGGCGGAGATATTTTCCTGTTTCATTGAGTCTGTTTTATTTGAGGCTTTTGGTTCCTGCGGGGTTTTGCTCGCTTCATTTCCACCTTTTAGGAGAATATGAGGTAACTTTAACTTTGAAGACCCTAAATTATGAATTATTCCAACTTGTTTTGCTTCAGTGTTTATGGAATTATTCACACCAAAATTCATATCATTACTCGCTTTCATAAGTTTGTTGTTAAAACCTGTCACGCTTTCAGTATTGATTATCATATTACTCGGCATCAACCAAACACCAGGAACAATAGCGACATCAAGCCGTAATTTCGCTTCTTGAACAGCTAATTGATACCTTTGGATAGAACTAGAAATATCATTCTCGATCACACTACTTTCAAATAAAGCCAAGAATTCTTGTTGTGTCTCAATCGCACCACCACCATTACCATAAATTGAATTTCTAGTGTTAACTTGTGCTCCCAATATACAATAGACAAAAGCTTCAGCAGATCGATTTAATCTACCAAGTCCAGCTTTAGTTAGCCCATGTCCTCTTGTAGGGATAAACCAAGCATATTTGAAATCAGCAAAGTCGTCATTGCGTATAAATGAAATTAGATTACCCTTTTCTTTCTTTCCCCCTTCATCAGCGAATTTATTTCCTTCACCAGGCCATTGATCTGCTTCAACATCATAATTTCTTACTATATGTACATTTTGATATCCTCCACCTCTTCCATGATATCCAGACCCATAATCAAGGAATATATCTCCTAATCCTCCATTTCTTCCACCTTTCCATCTAAAATCAGAATTATTAGGAATCCCAAATTCAGCGCACAATCGTTGATATGCAACTTTACTATATGGATTATTATTTATCACAAAAGGCTGCTCATCAGGCAAAGGTAGTTTCAATTCATATAATATCCTCCTTATTGTGAAATATATATGAAACTTAATAAAGCTATTTACTACTTTAGGATAATTTAGGCTTTCAAAAGGACTTATACCGCAACCAGATGTTGCACACCAAACTGCAAAGTTAAGTTGTTGAGGCCAATAATTCATATCAGGAGCATTCAACCATTTTCTACTTTGTTTTCCAAATTTGAAAGTAACAACTTGTGATGTAAAAACATTACGCATCTTTGCTGTGAATTTCTTCGTATTTGAAACGTATATATCTAATAAAGTTAACATTTTTGTTATATCGCTTGTAAAATCATCAAAATTAACAGCTGGTATTGGATAAGATCTATTTTTTAATGTTAAACTTTCAGGAAATGAACTAAATTCTTCGCCATTTAGCCCCAAATCTTTCCATAAAAGTCTTTTCATATTAGGTGATATATCATCAGTCCATGTTGTTCCAGTAGGATCATCATTTGTCATTACAGTTATACCATTATATTTCCACCTAATGTAGCCGCCATACGAATCAGACACAAATGCAAATTTATCAAGGTTAGCACTTGGGTACCTATTTTTGAAATCATTGAATAATGACATTTTATTCAGCGTGTTTAGAATAAGATGTAAAGTCTTTAAAACATTTCTTTTCTAACACCAGCAAAACAATTAAATCCTACATCAGTTCTTTCATATGAAATTTTCAGTGTTCTCGATCGGTTTTTCCCCTCACTTCGATCAGTTCCTTTAATATTTCCTCTCGAACCTCTGTTCTTATCTGATTCATATTTAAGTTTTTTTCTGTATTTTCCCTTTCTTTTTGGCGGATTTCTATTTTTAGTTTTTCAAACTTGTCCACCTCTGATAAAATTAACGAAAATTCTTGGTCTGATATTGCATTATCTTTCAAGGCCTTTGAAACCAAGTCGTGAATGGTATTTACTTTTGCTTTTGCCAGAGAAACTGTCTGTTCATGTTTACTAACTTTATGAGAAAGTCGTTTAGAAGCAGAACCGAATCCAACCGATATTACCCCACAAATACCCCCAACCGCTCCTAATGGTATCCCAACAACAGCACCAAAACCAGTAAGGGAGGTACCCAATCCGCTTGCAGATAAGATAACTGAAAATATCCCACTACAAACACTTATTTTTGTAAATATTCCTCTAGCTCGATTATACTTTTTCCTTACATCCTCATAATGTTTAATTTCCTTTTGAAGATTATTTAGTACTTCACAGGACTTTTGTAGTCTGAAATTATTTGGATCACCATTAATAGGTAATTGTGGATAAATTCCCTTGTAGTCATCCATATTGTATTTTACTGATCAACAAGAAATCTTTAAATTTGTTAATTTCTCTTCTTTACACTTTCCACAAAATATAGAACCACAGCCATTATCAGCAACCAAGCATTCTTGCCTAAAAATCCAATAACCTCACCAGCTGTTTTGAATAAAAAGCTTACAATTGCTCCAACCATCCCTGGTAATATTTCCCCGAGTTTCTTCCCAAGAGCTTTCAATCCATTTCCAACACCTTTTCCTAATGTGGATAAGCCTCTAGAAAGATTAGAAACTATAACACCAATTATTACACCAACAGCACTCACAACCGCAAATACTGTAAAACCATACTTTTTGAATATATACTTTACCCTTTCTCGTAATGGTAGATTTTTAAGTATTTCTTCATTTTTACTCTCAATATCAGATATTTGTTCTTCATTTGAGATTCTATTCTTTCTAATTTGCTCATTTAATGAATCAATTTCTGATTGTAATCGTTCTTTACTTTGTTCTAAATTTGATAAATTTAATTTACCCTTCTTATATTTGTCTATTTCTTCTTTGTATAATTTTACTTCACTCAAAAGTTTTTCACCTTGTATTTTTAGTTCTATATTTTGTTTAGCAGTTGCTTCAAAAAGACTTTTTATTTCCTTTTTTTCCTCTTGTTGTTTCTCAGCGAATTTACGGATTTCTTTTTCTTTTTCTTCATATCGCTCAATCTCCATAGGGTATATTTTTAGGTTTGTTTCCAATCCTTGTACTGCATTAAGTAAATCCTTATGTTGTTCATTAGCTTCATTCAATTGTAATAAAAGATTATTATTTTCTAAAAGCATGGATTCATAATCAATACCAAGTGATCTTTTTATTCCTTTTGGAAGTGAATCTAAATTATCTGCATAATCGCCAGCGGGTGAAATAATTAAATGAGGTTTATTATCTCTTCTACCAGTTAATTTCCCCCATATACTCCCATCATCTTCTAATATTGGATTAAATATACTATCTTTTGGGTCGTAATTTGGAAAATAAGTTTTAAGTATTTTCGCCGCTTTTATCCTTCTTTCATATTTATCATCTCTTTCTCTAATATCTTCCGGTTTTTTCTCTTCAGCTTTTATTGCCCATTGAAATCGTTTTCTTTCACCCATATATTCTGAATAACCAAGATAGCCCTGGTCGATGGTGGTTGTGTTTTTTCTGGGGGCTGGGATAGGTCTTTCCTTTTCATCATCAGGGTTAATTAGATGGGTGGTTGATGATATTGGATTCATTTGAATATTGAAATCATCATCATCATCGTCTAGATCAGTTGGTCCAAAGTCTGGTATTTCTTTAGGTATATCTCCTCCTTCTGCCATGATTTTTTTTTACTAATCAGTAAGAAATCTTTAGACCTAAAGTTATTTTGAAAATATAAAATTGATTTTTAAAAAATAAAAAACTAAATAAAAATAAAATAAAATGACTAATGAAAACACACAATTAATAAATATTAACAATTATATTCCCAAACAAAGCATGATCTTTTCTAAACCAATTTCAGGCCAAATACCCAATAGCAAACCAAAGATTGAATTTAAAAGAATTAAAATTTTTACAAAAAACAAAGACGGAACTGAAGGAGAACTTGTTATTCCAACTGGTCGTTTGTATTCATTTGGAGTTTCTGAAAATCTAAGCCAAGAAACAAAAAAAATTACAGGACATACCTTTCCTTTATGTTTATGGAGTGGAGATAAACCCACACCCGAAGAGAAAAAATGGATTGATACTTTTGACAAAATAGTAAATTGTTGTATTGATCATTTGTTAGATAATAAAGAAAAAATTGACAGATTTGACTTGGAAAGAAAAGATCTTACTAAAACCAGGGGTGGTTTAAATCCGCTTTATTGGAAAATGGAAAAAGTTACAGATGAAAATGGTAAAAGTTCTATGCGTAGAGTTCCTGAACGAGGACCAACGCTATATGCAAAATTAATTTGTTATAAAGATAAATTTCTCACTAAATTTTTTAATATGAAAGATGATAAAGAAATAGAACCTTTAGATTTAATGAATAAAGGATGTCACGCCGAATGCGCAATCAAAATTGAATCAATATTTATTGGTTCTTGTATTTCACTTCAGGTAAAACTTTATGAAGCGAATGTAGAACCAAAAATTGAAATGAAAAGATTAATTCCAAGTAAATGTAAAACAGAAGTAATTATTTCTAACAGCGAATCAGCTGCTAATTTTATGGAAAATGACGAAGATTCAGATACTGGAAGCCTTATGTAAAAACTTAAATAAGAAATAAAATTATGTTATATAACCTATTACTGGTTACATAACAAAAATAATTTTTTAAAAGAATTTACTAGCTGTATACCCCAACGCCAACATTCCACCACCTACATATGCCATTTCACCCATCTTTTGATTGTTACTTGGTTTATAATAATCTGAAAATTTTGGTTCGTGCATTTGAGCATTCGGGCGTAGCCCTCCCCGCGAAGCGGAATAAAATTCTAAAGCTTCATCCGTTTTTGAAAGATTTTTTGATGCCTGATATTTATCATCTTTTTGTTTTAATTTCCAATCAATTAGTTTCTGTCTATTTTCTTGATATTCGGCGTAATCTTTTTGATACTTTTCTAATGCTTTATCGTGTCTTATTCTTTCTGTATCTGTTTTATCCCCAGATAGATATTTTGCAAGATATGATCCACCAACAAAGGCGGTTGCATTTAATACAGCTCCACCTAACATCATTGCTATTGTTGCCATAATTATTTTGGTAAAATATTTTGATCCTCTAAATATGTTTTTAGATACATACTACCCGACAATACAACCACCCATTTTGCATAATTTGTAATACTTGAGGATGGGTCGTTCATAAATGATTCTCTCATTGCCTTTTTAGCTACATAACCAACAGCAGCCGCTAACCCAATAAGTACTGCAGAATCAGTAACAGTTTTCACAAGTTTGTTTTCAGTTGACATAATTTTTACTGTATCAGTAAGAAACCTTTAAATAGTCTTTCCTCATATCATTCCTGTTTTTGGCGGTTGTGGATTATGAATCTTTATGGGAGGGGCTTGAAAAGGTTGTGATAAATCAGGTATTCTATTTTTATTATCCTCCTTTTGTCGGTATCTCATAAACATGTCAAATGCTGTAAACCCTATTCCTACAATAGATAAAACAGTAGTAAAAGATAGTTCTGGAAGCCATGCTTTTACATTTTCTGGTTTAGTTTCACTCTCTTCATTTTTTATCTCCGCCTGTTCTTTTTCACGTTTCATCTGCTCCGCGGCCCGTAGGGTCTCCCTAGCCAATGCTTCTTTCGCTTTTTTGTTATATTCTGCCAATTTCTTACCCGCCGCAACCTTTTTAGGGTCTTTTTCTTTCTTTTTGGGTTCTTTATCTTTAACAACCGGATCCGCTGTAATTTGCTCCGCATAGCGGGGAGGCCCTTCGGGCCGATCAACAACTTCTTCAGACATAATTTTACATATCATTAAGAAATCTTTAAATCGCTTCAGTTGTGTTATCATTATCTGTATTTGTTCTTGAAACCTCTTGTATTTTATCCTCAGTTGTACTTGTAACTTGTAACTTGTTGAATTTTACGTGTTTAGCAACCTGGAATAACCCACTAGCAAGTGCTGTCAATCTTCCTGCTTTTAATGCTAAGAGACCTACAATGTTTGTCAGTTCGCGATTAACCAAATCATCATTCTTCAAATCCACACAAAGAGCTTCTATATCATCCACAGGAACTATGTAAGAAATAACTTTTGAAATTAATTGTAGAGATGAATCTACCAACCCTCCATTAATTTTCTTACCCAATACTGCCTGATATCTATTAAAATATTTTTCAATGTCTTTTACCGATAATTTTTTTATATCACCAAGACTCATATCGACACCCAAATATTCCTTTGTGGTTCCAAGAGCCGCGAGTATGGCTAGTGATTCTTGTTTTATTTCAACTTCATTATTATAATTATCTTTTACCTCATCTTTTACATCACTAATATAATCTTCAACTTCTGTCATCTTTTGTGATAATACATGGATTATTTTAAATCACTTCAGGAAATACGGCGGAGCCTACCCCGAAGGGATCTCCAAATAACAATTAAATGGATGCCGTAAAGATAAACAAAGTCTAGAATATTTTTCTTTTTTCAGTAGTTCTACAAATTTTTTACTAGTTTCAGGGTCTAAATCACCCCCATAATCTTCGAAAAACATCTTCATCCCCCTTTGTGATGGATTATGGAATGAGACCACACAAGCTACATTTTCACGGAATGGTTTTGCTATCGATGTTAATTGCTGAGTGAGAACCCACATTGATAATCCATGATGTCTTCCAGAGAATGCTAAATCTATAAACTTGTTTGATCGTTTCTTCAGATCAGTGGATACAGCGCAATCGTCTAAAATTATTAGTGTATTTGTTCCAGAGAATAAAGTTTGACAATCAGTTAATAACTCATTAATCTCATCAATATTACTAGCATCAGGTGATAATACAAAGAAACGTTTATCTCCTACGGCAAAATTATGATATGTTTTATTTTTAGAATAAGTTGGACATATTAGAACAATGAATTCAAACAATTTTCGGAATGGACCCCGTAGTTGATCTATGATGTACTTTGTCTTTCCACAATTTGTTGGGCCTGTTATAATGCAGTGAAAAGGAATTTTATCTCGTAATTCTTCCATCTTTTCTTTTTCCGCGAAGCGGGGAGGTCTTTAGACTGATTTCCGCGTAGCGGGGAGGGCTCTGCCCGACTAACTAAGTTCTTCCCTTCGGTCAGTACATGATTGATCTTAAGTTTGAATTCATAACCTCCATTAACGCATCAGCTACAACAAACATGTAACAAGTCATAGTACTAGACCCGCTAACTTTTCGTTTCATTTCTATTTTTATACCATCTTGTGTATTGTTTAAGGCTAGTCCTCCCCCATGAATATCATTATCTGGGTGAGTTCTCAAATCTATCCACAGGGCAAACTTTTTACTATAAAAATCCTTTTCCTTTACATTATCTCTTCCAAAACGTTTCTTTACCGACTCCCATAGGTCTGAAGGAACCATCCCCTTAGAGTAGAAACGATTTGGTACACCATTAACATCGATATTGATTGAGGTTATATCTGGATTGAAAAAATTCTCAGAATCTCGTGCTCCTTTTCCATATGGTAATATAAATAAACATAATATCCCTGTAATTGATCTTCTAGGTAGATTAATATGCTGGTTTATAACGCTGTCTGTAGGTCTGGATATGGTGAAAGTTTTGTGTAGTGTGACATTTTCATAATAGAATCCTTTACCAACCTGATAAGCTGCCTGGGCCTCACTGGCCAAGTCTTCACTTGATATACAAGAATATTCTAGTTCTAAGTTTGTTATTTTGTAATTTGGAGGTTTAGTGTCGTCAGAATAAACAACAATATCGTTAACTGGAGCCAGTGTAATCTCAAAGATTAGTTGATGATCTAATGCCTTTGGGTAGAAAACCCCATGATCTTTGAGAATAGGATGATTTAGTAGAATATGATACTTGTTTTTGTGTACTTCTGAAAGAGCTACTTCCTTCGCATCTGTGTCTACCTTATCACCTGCATTTGACCGTAGCTTCCTCATGTTTTCAGAGGAAATACCTTGCCTTAATCTATCCTCTCTTTCTTCATCTGTTAAAAATAAGTCATGGTATGTTTGAAATAGATCGTATCTTTGAGTATCCTGTAGTGTTTCGCCACCAAAAAGAACCTTTAGTCTGGATACAAGATTACTGCCTACATTATTAACGAGGGTGTTATCTTCATGACCATCAACAATCAAGTTAAATACTAGATATACACTTCCGGGTACAATAACTAAATTTTCAGAAAGTTTAGGAATATTTATATATAGTGTTTCTCCTGGATTAGCTGATGAAGGGTTTAGTGTAATTCGGTTCAATATTGATTCCGCCTTCAAACCTAGTGGATCTCTTGGAATCCTGTTTGGGTTAATTTTTTCAGATACGATTGTCATATTTATTTATAAGATACTTTGGTTAATCTTTAAATGAGTAACGAAAATATATCCCAAAGGTTATCAAAAAATTTTAGTAGGATATATTATTCAACTGAGGGTTATTGGAAAGGATATTCTGCAATTACTAAATTAGCGCAAAAAGTGAAAGTAAGTGAAGATGTAGCAAAACAATGGTTACAAAAACAAGCAATATGGCAAATATATCTTCCAGCTCCAAAATATATTCCTAGACCGCACTGGACTGTGGATAAACCTAATCAGATTCACCAAGCAGATTTATTATTTTTACCTCATGATAGAGTTGTAAGAAAAACATATAAATATGCATTAGTTGTGGTTGATGTAGCCTCAAGATATAAAGATGCTGAACCATTAACCTCAAAAGAAAGTAGGGAAATTTCAAATGCTTTTGAAAAAATATATTCTAGAAAGTTAAAATACCCCAAAACATTAATGGTTGATCCTGGAAGAGAATTTATGGGTGAGGTTACTAAACTTATGAATTATCATAATGTAAACATTCAAAGAAGTGAAGCTGGAAATCATAGAGCACAGGCATTTGTAGAAAACGCAAACAGAATATTAGGTGAAAGATTATTTAGCCATCAATATGCACAAGAAATGGTTAGCTCTGTCCGATCAAGAATATGGGTAAAACGATTACCAGATATTTTGAAAACTTTGAATAATACACCAACAAGAATAACTGGTAAAGAACCTGATAAAGCTATAAAAATGAAAGAAGTAGAACTTGAATCAAAAAGATATCACCGAGTTGTGGGTCTTGATGAGGTAAGATTATCTCCTTTTGTTAGAGTTAGATATTTATTATCTCCTGGGGAACTTGAGGGTGGTGAAAAAAGGAGAGCTACAGATCCTATTTGGAGTATCAAAGTTTATAATATTACAGGGAGTAGGGTTTATCCAAATCAACCAGTTTTATATTATATTCAACAAGATGGTGGTCAAGATGAGCCAAGACGAGGTTTTGTAAGGGAAGAATTGCAGGTTATTCCTTATGATACTGAGTTACCTCCTAATTCTGTTTTGTAACGGGTGTAGCCCTCCCCAGCTTAGCTGGAAAGATAATATTACAATCATCATTTATTTTTATATTCAAACTATAATGGCCATATGGAAGAGTATTTTTCCCATCTTTTTTAACATATCTCTTATCATCAGCTGGGTTTAGTGCAATTTTATTAACGGTTTGCGTGTAAACATTATGTTTTTCTGTTCTAATTAAATTCTGTTTTCTCATTTGAGATTTTTTATTTAATACACAATCTCTGAAATCAATAAAACACATATCTTTCTCAATTACTGATTTCTTTGTTCCTTTATCCTTTTTTATCTCTCCACCATTATCCATTTTTACACTATATTGTTTAGCACTAGACCCTGCAAACTCTGTAGGTATCATTCCACCAAACTCATCTTTAAACATTCCAATTACTTTTTTGTTTACACCAGTCTCGATTCCAGATGGATGGTCTTTATGGTAATTACTTGTGTCAAACTTTTCTCTAATATCTGAACTTATATCCTTGTAAAAATCTTCTGTTTCTATAAAATATACAAGGCTGTCAGTATCAGTCATAAGTAATTCAGCCTTATCTCCATATTTATTTTTAATATAATTATAATGAAAATTATACATTATTTGTTTACTTCGATCTAGAATGCAAAACCCTAAATAAATTGGTTTATTAAAATTTATTTTTATTTTCTTCATATTTACAGCAACTAGATCTTCAGAAAAGATTGTAAAATAATCAAAGCTTGGTTTTTTTATTAATTTTTTAGCCGCTTCTTTATCATTAACTAATCTAACATCTATCCTTTTTCTAATATTTTCCATTGTTTTACCAAATACAGAGTTATTCATTAACTTGAAGAAGTCCTTTTCAAAATCATTAGTAGCTTTGGCTCTGAATTTAGTATTTAAATCAATGTATGGTTTTAACCATGCTGACTCATAGAATTTAATTCCCTTATGAATTTTTGTTATTTCTAATCCCATACTTTCATAAAATTTTAAAGTCTCATGATAAACAACATACCTTTTCTTATCAAATAGGTTTGGTATTAATTTCTTAACTTTATTAACATTAAGTTTGTCTGGTGCTAAAGGATAATCTTTATGTAAATCATGAAGATGTTTTGGATATTTCAAATCAACCATAACTATGCAGGGTATATCTCTCCAATTTTTAAGATTCTCCTCACTCATCAATTCAAATCCACCCCTGGGTAGTTTCCCGCTCATTCCCGCCCCATATAAATTATTTGCATCAAGATATGTAATATAACTTTTTTTTAGATTTTCTACAAAGTCTACCATATATTTATTATTAGCTTTAGCATATCTTTTTGATATTTGGGACACCCCACCTCTAATACCTCTTTCAATCATAAGTAACATATTAACATCAGTAAACAGCTCCAATTTAACTTTGGTTAATTTTAACATTGCATCCCAAGATAGACCTGGCGATGTAAAATAGTGTGCTGGATCTAAACCATAATTATTTTGACAAACATCTCTAAAGTTCTCAAATACATCCGATAAAAGTAAAACATCCGTCTTGAGATATAGATCATGATATTCTCTCATTGTTTTCATATTGAAGGTTTTCCATACATTTTTAGCATGTTGGTAATCATCATCACTTATATCTTCATCATTTAATTTTGAATGAAATGCCTTCTTTGGTGGTAATTTTGTTTCATTTAGTTTATTAATGCTATTAAAATCATCATAATTAAACACTCCTTTTCTCATTACTAAATATGTTTTATCGTCAAATTCCTTTTTTGTTTCGTTTAGTTTATCATCTTTTGGAAAAAGACATCTTTTTTTTGCTAACAAACAATTCTCACATTTTTCACATCTACCAATACTTTTATGCTCAATATCTTTTCCATCTTCAATGTATCTTTTCAAACAATCTGGCGGTCTGCATGTCTTACACTTTCCACATTTGGTTAGATTATCAACTAAACTACCAAGGCCGCTCGGCATAAATTTGTAAGAATCAATGAATCTTATCATTTTATTAATAGGTTCATCATTATCATCACGTCCAATTAAAATTTTCTTTGAGAAACTAATATACTTTTCATTAGTATTAGCTAAACAGGTTATTTTACCTTTTGTTTTAGCAAGATTTTTAATAAATAAATGAGAATCATAACCTGACATATTATGTGCTATTACTGGAATGAAATTAGGAATCCCATATCTTAGATTACAACTATTATGAGCAGCCCCTCTATATTTTCCTGTAAGATGGCAATGATCTATTACTTTTTCATAATATTTATTTTTAGTTTGTGTAAATATTCCTTCACATATATGACAGCGAGTTGCTTGATTATATTCTTTTTTAATTGTTTCTGTCGCGTTATTCTTATTATAGAATCTAAATTTTTCTTCTCTTTCTTCTATTATTTTATAAATTTTTCTAATATCTCTTTCTAAATATTCTACAAATATCTGCGCAACATCTTCATCATCTGATTTTGCTGTATATTGCACAATTTGATTAAAATCAGCGGGTAATATAATATTGTCAAAACAAACGATTTTATAACAGAATCCAGATGCTTTATGCATTTGATATTTTTTAGTAAAACTTTTAATTTCATTTGGAGAACATGTATATATCGGTATTAAATTGCTCTCAAAGTCTACATAAATAACAAATGGTGCTCTCATTTTATTTTTATAATTTTTGAATTGAATAAATTTTGGGCTTCCATCTTTATTCTTTACCATATTGATTATAACTTCTCCATTTGAATCGCAGTATATTCTATGCTCATCTAAATATTTTTGTTCATAGAATGAGTTGAAGCACCTAAGGCAAAAATATTTTTTGTTTTTATTTTTATCAATTTCAGAGGATAAAAGCCTACTAATATCAGTTACCAAACAGTAATGACTTTCTTCGCTATTAGATATTAAAATTAATGTTATAATTTTACAGTCACATATCTTACATTGTTCTTTTTTGCAATCACATTTCTTACAACCACATTTATCACATTCTTGTTTTATACATTCTTCTTTATTACATTCTTTTTTTATACATTCTTTTTTCCTACATCCACAATTATTACATTCTTCTTTTTTCTTACAATCACATTTATCACTTATTCTTAGAGGATATAATTTATTATCTTCATATCCTAAAACATTAATAACATATGGATTTTGTTTTTCAAACCTATCAATTTGTTTTAATGAGGTGGGAAATTCCATTCCTTTCCAATTTAACTTTTTAGAATTTTCCTTCAATTCATCATTTACTCTCTCTCTATGATTTTTTCTAGGAATTGCTCCTTCTGTTATTGCATACTTAAAACATTCCTTATCTTTAAAATTCTGAGGGTTAATAATAGCTTTTTTTGATGCTAATCTTGCAGGTAATGGAAAATATGAACTTCCATAAATAGTTTCGTAGGGAGCTAAACCAATATCAAAACACACTACAGAATCTAATTCAAAAACACCTGAAGGGTTATTATTTATAAATTTTTCAATCTCATTAAGTATATATTTAAGCATTTCATCATATAATTCTGATAAATTAGTTGCTTCAGTAATTATTTTTGCTGGAGAATGAAAGAATCTTTCGGTTTCATCTTTAATTTTTTTCCCTCTAAGTAGAGACTTTTTAAAAAACTTACATGTTAATATAAATTTACCTTTTATTGGTTTTTTTTCCTTATTAATTCGATCTATAACTTTCTTTTTATTTTTTTTCATGAATTCTTCAGGACTATATCCTTTCTTTCCATCTATCCTGCAAGTTTTCAAATATCCTTTTAATGCTTTTTTTCGTTCATTAAATGTGAACTCTTCCTCATTTTCTTGTTCCATCTCAGATTTTTTTTGTTCAAGTTCAGCAATTTCTCTATCTATTGTTTTACTTCTATTATTTTCCTCTGGAGTCTTTAATGGTTTATCATCAATAAATTTTTTTTCTTTTTTAAGTTTAGCAATCTTTTCATAATTTTTTACATTTCCTTTTGTTTTAAGTCCATCACCCTCTTTCTCATAATCTCTATCTATGATTGGTTCTTTTTTTTTCTTTCTATTCCTCCTCCTCCTCCTTCTTTTTTTTGTTTTACCCCCTCCTATAATTGGTTCTTCTTCTCTTTCAATTTTTATTTTATTTTTATCACCTTCTTTCTCATAATCTCTAAAACTTTCTGTAATTTTTGTATTGGGGTTTTGTAATTGGGCTTTTAGTCTTTTTATTTTTTCTTCATTTTTTTGTATTTGTTCCTCTTGTTGTTTTATTTTAATTTGTTCTTCTAGTTTTCTTATTTGTTCCTCTTGTTGTTTTATTTTTTCTTCTTTTTGTTGTATTTTTTGATTATAATTGGTTTTTGATTGATAAATATTTTTCTCAACTATAGGTTTAGGAATAAGACTTACTTCTTTTCTTGCATTTAAAACATTAGTAGTTTGTTTTCTTGGATTTCTTGGTCTTGGATTTAATATCTTTGGTGTTTTCAGTCTATCATAAATACGCTTACGTAGGGGATCTTCCAAATCTTCAACTGTTTCAATTCCCTTTTCTTTCAATGCTTCAATTTTTTCATCTTTACGCATTCCATGCCACCCAGGTAATTTCAATTCTTTTACAATTTCTCTCAAATCAGAGTCTTTTAATTTGTCAATTTTCACGTTTTCCATTATTTAAATTAATTATAATTTTACCTTTAAACCATAATTAAAAATTCAAATTTTTTTCACGAATTTTTTCACGAATTTTTTCACGAATTTTTTCACGAATTTTCCACGAATTTTTTCACGAATTTTTTCACGAATTTTTCACGAATTTTTTCACGAAATTTCTCTGTCCTAGCCCCGTAGTTTTATCCCTCTCTGAAGTTGTGTGGCATAAAATGTACATTTTCCGCCTAACATAGGTGTGGTCGAGTAGATGTAAATGCCAATAAATTGCTTATATAAATATTATTGTGAAATTAAATATTTGCAATAAGGCCTGAAAAAAATAATAGGGTTTAGCCGATCCATGGCGTTAGCAACTGAATTGGGAAGGCCAATTTTGGTTCATGTTGGAAGATTCTCAACAACCTTTCACCTTCGGTACCAATTTTTGTAGTTTAGCCTTCAAAAAATAGCACATTTAAGGCAAAATTTCTAAAGATTTTTTTTTGCAAGACGTGACCAACATGGGAGTTTTCAAACTCGTGCAAGACCATAAAAATAAACCGCACTGACGTTTTGGGATATCTGATGACACGCGGCTTGTTCTTGCATCTTTGATTGCCGCCTCTAAATCATAACTTTTGAGAAACTATATCAAACACTCAATTTATGTGTTTCATTGCATATCAAACACCTCAAATTTCACTGAGAATATTCTCCTCCATGTGGCACTTTTAGCTTTCGTCTCGACGTTTATCTGCAATGGAACACACTACCCTTCTGATTGAATTACGTATTACCCCTGAAGTACATGCAAAACTAGGATGTTCAGAATATATACTTATAAATTTCATTTTCATTTCTCTCTTTTTCAATCGCACAATCATGTTATTCTGATTACGTAACATTTCGGATTAGCGTGAGAACCCTTCAAAGCCATGGTTAAATTACAAACTTCCGGTAGTTCGCTGTCACGCAATCGGTAATATTGAGGCAGTATGAGCCGTTCAGTCACGAAAGAACAATACCATCTGAGGCAATAGAATTCTGTAGATCTTTTCTTTCAATTTTGTGGGTCGTTTTCGTGGTTTTGTTTGATTCAAGGTTGCCGAGGGTCATTTTTGGAGTACTAGAGCCTTTGTGTGTGTGTGTGTGTGTGTGTTGGTAGGGTTAGAGCAATTGCCTGTATCTATGCTGCCGCTAATTAATACCCGTTTAATTTCAAAGATGGGGGTTCAATAGCAAAGGACAATAGAATTGTCAATCTCTCCCACAACGCACTGCAAATTCAAGTTCAACTTGAACGATTTTCTCCTCTCTTGCGTTGTGAGACTGACTGAAACGGTGACAAAATGACTGCACCGTTTGTCTACTCGAAGAATACTTCGTTACTGATGATCCGAAACTCGCGGGCGTCACACTATACCGATTTGTGGCTTCGACTTGGTTGTTCAATGAGGTACGTTCATTGCTGCAACCTTTTATTAATGTCAGGACTAAATCTATTAAATAAATTAAAGCTCTAGAGGAATAAGCCTGTTTAGGGAGCAAAAGACTCGAAAAACGGTACTGTTCCATTTGCAACGTATAGTTTGCACCTTCATATGTTTAAATTGTATGTCAAGAACATTGCCATAAGAAAAGTAAATAGACCTAGGAAGTCCTGTCTTGACCTATTAGAAATCAGTTCCAAGTAATGGCTGGTAACAGTGATGAGAAGGCCAAATTGCAAGTGGCGCCAGATTGGAGGCAGAGTGGTGGCCGAGTGTTCAGGGCGCCGGACTTGGAATCTCGGGTTCGAGTCCCGTCCTGACCACCAGCTGGATTGGCAATAGGGTCATCCCGAGTTTCAAATCCTCGATCACGCTTGTAAATAGCAAACTGGTCCACCTCCCGCCGGTTCTGTCCTCGTATGCCCGTACACGAGCGAATAACCATTGTATTTCTTTGTTTAACTCTTGTGTACCGGTACACGAGGACAGCACCCTCCCGCCAGTTGGGAATCTTACCCAAATTTATGTTCCGTCTTCAATGGGTGATTTCGACTGGAAAATCCGGATTTAGATTTTCAAATCCGGAATTCGGATTTTGCAATTAAATACTCCAAGACATCCGTCTAGTTACACCCCTGTGGCCAATCACACCACCACATGGAACAATGACACCACATGTATGTTAATTCCCTTAGACAGCTAACCACTGCAGCTTCAACAGAACTTAAAAAGCCAAACGAAACCTTGTACCCCAAAGCCAAGAAGGTCAATGGAAGATTTGTACTCCCATGGCATGGGTCTGGGATTCCATCATCACTCAATGCCATGAAATGGTTCTTGGTCTCAGAAAACAATAGCAATTTGCCAAGAAAGAGCTTCAGTCAGTTTGACACTGAGGTAACAACAGCTATTCAACTATTTTAGTTATAGAGACTTTAAACCTAAACTTACTGATAGCAAGCATACATGCCTGTCATCTTATAGTAAATTATAGGGTTCACAAGTAAAGGGTCAGGGAGTAATGTATGTACCTACATTTTGTGTGGTACATACCATTTCAATCCCTCGCAGTAATTAAATTAAAACCTTTTTACAATGTGTTCTGTGCTGAAATGGCACTCTTACTAATAATAACAGTTTTATTCACTTATCAGAGTTATTCATGATATTATGTAATGACATTAATTGATCATCGCAGTTATGTACACAACTTAAGCAGCTGTGAAATTAAAGCCTGAAAAAAAAACTCAGGCCTGAAAAAAAAAAAAAAAAAACTCAGATGTGTACATAACTGCGATGATCAATTAATGTCATTACATATTACTCCGCAGTTCAAATATATAGTTTTTTTATATATTCATTTACATCATGATATTATGTTAACATAAAGGGATATTTAAAGTTTTTTTAACTTATGCTTTAATGGTATTTCCTCACAGAAGTTGGATCACACTATACCCATTATTAAACCACACAAGTCTTTGTTAGATTCCCCTCCAATGGAAGACATTCAAGTCACTTGGCTTGGTCATGCCACAGTGTTACTACAAATGGATGGTCTTAACATACTAACAGATCCTGTATTCAATGATTACTGTGGTACAACTAGGATACTTGGGGTAAAGAGATATCGTCCTATACCATGTACTGTTAATGAACTTCCTAGCATTGATGCCATTTGTATCAGCCACAATCACTACGACCACCTGGACTATACCTCAGTCTGTGACCTGAACATGCAATTTGGTGCAAAACTTCACTGGTTTGTGCCAATGGGTCTTCGTCAATGGATGAAAAACTGTGGATGTACTAACGTTGTGGAGTTAGAATGGTGGGATGAGCATGCCCACCTCAAATATTCAGAGGGGGCCAGAGCTGTAAACTTTGTTTTTACACCAGCACAGCATTGGTGTCGAAGAGGGTTGAATGATATAAACAAAGTCCTTTGGGGTAGTTGGACCATTATTGGCCCTCAGCACAGGTTCTTTTTTGCTGGGGACACTGGATACTGTGACATCTTCAAATCAATTGGTAAGAGATATGGACCATTTGATCTGGCAGCTATACCCATTGGAGCTTATGAACCAAGGTATAAAAATTAATTGAAGGGGTGTCTGGAATTAAGCATTAAGTGACCACCGATCAACTCCTCAATTCTCCTTCCAATTTACCTTGCATTTGTTTGGAAACTGAAGGGAGAGTTTGATACTGGATCAAGAGTCACTTATGGTTTTATTCCACACATCTCTTCAATTATTATTGTCATGTAATAATAATAATATTTATAATAATTATAATAATACTGTTAACTACTTATACTGCACATACTGTATTCTGTACAATAATCATACTGTCCATGCAGAACAATCTAATAAAGAAAAATATTAATAATAACAAATTGATTTATGATCATGATAAAATGATATAATTATATTATAAGCTAAATATATAATGTACAGTTGACACTTAAGAACACACAAAAGTGGCCATTAACCCTTTCACTCCCAAGAGTGACTTTATAGATTTTACTCTGTCTAACGCCAGACGATTTTACTCGTCAAATGGAGACCCCTTGGGAGTGAAAGGGTTAAAAACTATCTCCCTTAACCCTTTCACTCCCAAGAGTGACTTTACAGATTTTACTCTGTCTAACGCCAGACGATTTTACTCGTCAAATGGAGACCCCTTGGGAGTGAAAGGGTTAAAAACTATCTCCCTTAACCCTTTCACTCCCAAGAGTGACTTTACAGATTTTACTCTGTCTAACGCCAGACGATTTTACTCGTCAAATGGAGACCCCTTGGGAGTGAAAGGGTTAAAAACTATCTCCCTTAACCCTTTCACTCCCAAGAGTGACTTTATAGATTTTACTCTGTCTAACGCCAGACGATTTTACTCGTCAAATGGAGACCCCTTGGGAGTGAAAGGGTTAAAAACTATCTCCCTTAACCCTTTCACTCCCAAGAGTGACTTTATAGATTTTACTCTGTCTAACGCCAGACGATTTTACTCGTCAAATGGAGACCCCTTGGGAGTGAAAGGGTTAAAAACTATCTCCCTTAAAAACTATCTCCCTTAACCCTTTCACTCCCAAGAGTGACTTTATAGATTTTACTCTGTCTAACGCCAGACGATTTTACTCGTCAAATGGAGACCCCTTGGGAGTGAAAGGGTTAAAAACTATCTCCCTTAACCCTTTCACTCCCAAGAGTGACTTTATAGATTTTACTCTGTCTAACGCCAGACGATTTTACTCGTCAAATGGAGACCCCTTGGGAGTGAAAGGGTTAAAAACTATCTCCCTTAACCCTTTCACTCCCAAGAGTGACTTTACAGATTTTACTCTGTCTAACGCCAGACGATTTTACTCGTCAAATGGAGACCCCTTGGGAGTGAAAGGGTTAAAAACTATCTCCCTTAACCCTTTCACTCCCACGAGTGACTTTATAGATTTTACTCTGTCTAACGCCAGACGATTTTACTCGTCAAATGGAGACCCCTTGGGAGTGAAAGGGTTAAAAACTATCTCCCTTAACCCTTTCACTCCCAAGAGTGACTTTACAGATTTTACTCTGTCTAACGCCAGACGATTTTACTCGTCAAATGGAGACCCCTTGGGAGTGAAAGGGTTAAAAACTATCTCCCTTAACCCTTTCACTCCCAAGAGTGACTTTATAGATTTTACTCTGTCTAACGCCAGACGATTTTACTCGTCAAATGGAGACCCCTTGGGAGTGAAAGGGTTAAAAACTATCTCCCTTAACCCTTTCACTCCCAAGAGTGACTTTACAGATTTTACTCTGTCTAACGCCAGACGATTTTACTCGTCAAATGGAGACCCCTTGGGAGTGAAAGGGTTAATTCTCCTGAGGATGTTATCAGTTTAAGATGTTTATCAAAAAAGGTATGGATTTTAGATTGAGTTCAAGATATTTATACCTGTAACTACATGTATTATTTTTGTCCTGAATTATTTATTCCTTTGGTATTATTATTTTTTTATAGAGGGTTAATGAATTTCCAGCACTGTAATCCACAAGAGGCAGTGGAAATTCACAGGGATGTCAGGTCAAACCTGTCGCTGGGAATTCACTGGGGAACATTTAACCTGTCTTATGAGGTAAATGTCAAATACGATTAAAATTTATGAAACAATGAAAATGTTGAGTTCCCAGACTTGACTTTACCTCACAAATGATTATCATTTTTTTGTCATAGTCTCAACTACAGGTATTTGAATTATCACAGACTATTATATAAACACTGTGGCATCTGTAAGGTTACAAAACAAAAGTATTCCCTTCCACATTTTAGCGAAAATATTTGAGTGCATTTTACAGTAGGTATGATAGCGTTAAGTCGCAAATGAGCCCTAAAGCCCGCATTTCAGCACGTGGGGGTATTGCGACCCCTCCTCCTGGATGGGATACTTGTCCAGCACAGGGTTACCCCCCCCCTCCCCCCCAAGCGATACTGTATACTGCTAGTTCGTCTAGTTTGATCGTCCGGGTGAGGGTAGTTCTGAAAAGAACTGTCGTTGGTGACTGACGTTTCGACAACCTGAGCGGAAGTCATCTTCAGAGTCAAGTGAATAGTGTTTGTCAGACGATGATGTTATAAGTCTGGTCTGGTCTGCAATACTGTATACTGCTGTTACCTATTTATACACCTGGGTGGAGAGAGACAGTGTAGAGTTAAGTTCCTTGTCTAAGGAAACAACACAGTGTTATCATCAGAGCTAGAACTCCAGACATCCTGCTCAGAAATTGGACAAGCTAATCACTACCCTACCATGTCTTCATACATGTTTTAATCCATTATGAAGCTAAACCCAGAATCTAGTTTGAGGGTTTTCAACCTTTTAACCAGTTTTCACCTGTCTGAATGACTTATTCTTTCACTTTTTTTTCTATTTTTTTTTTCTTCAGCACTATCTTGATCCACCAAAGGTGCTGTATGAAATGCTGCAAAATAAGGGTATTCCAAAAGAAGAATTTCACACCCTAAAACAAGGTGAAGTTAAGATTGTTAAAAAGGAAAGGACGGCAGTCAATCCACAAGTTAACAACAGAGAAGCTGCCACCTAAATCAGATGGATATGTTGCAGTTAATTTTTGTTTTCAGTTAATTTTTATTTTGAACTAGATAATTTTTTTCTTCCTAGTTAGTTTTATTTTTAACTAGGTGATATTTTTTTAACAAGGTGACATAACAAGGAGCCATACTATACTAAGTGTTCAGGAGCAAGGACTTTTAGTTGTTCACGACATCACATGGCATTTTTACTTATTTAATAATATACATGCAAAAATTTCAACATGCTGATTGGCTGAAAGCACATCAATTAATCCAAACAGTGCACAAAGTTGCAATTGAGTGCATAAATTAGAAATTATTTTTTTGCATGTGTATTATTAACCAGTAATCAAATGGTTTCAAGTACAATTTTGTAAAAGTAAGCATTCAAAAATTTTTCAACGACAGCAAATTGTACTTGCCTTAAAGGCTAGTGCAATTTTTTTCAGTTTTTGAAAAATTTACTTTTGCTAATGTATTCCAAATTATACTGATATATAATTATTTTCAAAAATGCAAAATGTCAAATATTTCTGACTGTAGCAAGTATATTCATTGGCTGCATCTTTTGAATCTCCTCAATGGTTGATTTAAACATATTTGTGATTGATCAGAATGCTCATGGCATTGTTTGACTGTTGCTCACAAAGAGCCTGTGAGAGTGAATGGAGTATGGACAGGGAAAGTGTAAAATATTACAACTACAGTACTTTGAACAACTCAAACTCTTAAGTCTGGGAGTGAAAGGGTGAAAATTATGATGCACATTGTACGACTCAAGGTTTGCTGTGGGAGTAAAAGGGTTAAAAGATTAGACCACATTGTATGTCTCAAAGTTTGACAGTGGGAGTGAAAGGGTTAAAAGATTGAACCACGTACATTGTATGGCTCAACGTTTGACCATGGGAGTGAAAGGGTTAAAAGATTGAACCACATTGTACAGCTCAAAGTTTGACAGTGGGAGTGAAAGGGTTTAAATGTAGAGCCATAGTAAGTGTGGGACTCAATGTTTGACTCTGGAAATGAAAGGGTGAAAGGTAAAAACCACGATGTACATGTCTGACGTACTTAAAGTTTGACTCTGTGAGTGAAAAACAAAATGACATTTCACGATATGGTTTATCCAGACCATGGATGTGTTTACCTAGAACCCCTCAATACTGTTAACACAATAACAAGTCAATGCCCAGATTTAGTAACTGTAACAGCATACACTTACAAACATGAAATATCCTTAACAACATTAAATTAATATGGTTTTCTTTATTAACAAACACTAAGTGTCACATTGCTGCTTACAAACCAAATTTCCTGCTGGAAGGTGAATGCTATCATTTGATCTCCTGCACTAGAGTTTCAATCTCCTCTTTTGTAAACATGCGGAATTTCTTGTCTGGTGTAGCAGTGGCCAACTGAAAGCGAAAGGATGTGTTTGGTTCTCTTATTAAACTATTTTGAAGTATGCTTTTCCTTTAGCAAGACTCTAGTATTTTGTAAGTCCCAGTAGTGACCAGCATCCAATTTCTCATTACAATATTTTACTGTTAATCAACCATTCAGGATATAAGAATAAGGAAAATGATCACCGAAAGAGTTGTATTGATATTCAAAAAAAGTCTCACTAGCACCATAACAAATGTATGAAAACAGCTGAGGAGAAAATGAATACTGATATTGGGGCTTAAAGGTTAATCTGAAACAACGATAAAAGTGACCTGGTTTGCAACAAAATTTACATATGAAAATACTGAAGATAGTTTATTTTGATTGTTCATTATTTTACAACCCTTTCTCTTTGACCTTTAAATCCTACATGTAGCAATATGCTTGATTTTGTCCCATGAACCTAGTTTAATGACCTTGCTGCAACAATCTCATATACATGTGTGTAGTTCAGTAGTAGAGTGTCTGAACTAGTAATCAGAAGGTCATAGGTTGGGCTTCTTTATGGAAAACACAGGTTTCCTTTCTCCAAGTTTGCCAACAGGTAACGAGCTAAAAAGTACATCTTTCACAAAATTGAAATATCTAATTGTCCCACCCTGAGTTTTTTCAGGCCTGTTCTTTTTCTTTCTATTTATTCTTTTCCCTACTGTACAAATTATTGCCCACAGTGAATACTGGACAAGTCAACTCTATAATTTACTAATAATAAATTATTGCATTTAATTTCCCTCCACTGTGAAAATGTACACTGCAATAATTGTAACCCATAGCCACAGGCTCTGATCATCATGAAAGGCTAACAAATGAAAGGTACTGTAAACCCAAAATAATTTTTGTATATCTAGGCAACTGTGCACCTACCCCTCCCCTAATCCAACAAGTTATAATAAGTTAAAAAGTTAGCGTTACTGTTGGGTTAGGGGAGGGGTAGGTGCACAGTTGCCCAAATACTGACATTGATCCAAATTCTCTTCTCACCTCTACATTTGTGGCACTGAGTTTCTCTTCCATGACTTGTTTAAGTATTGTTAGAGCAGATTTACAAGCTTCTCTTAATGTCATGGCCTGCAAACAACAATGTTGCAGTCTCCATGTAAATATCGCAGTGTAAATTACTGTAACCCTTTTACACCTTCAACCTTTTTTACAAGATCTACTGTAAGTTACAGTGCTGTACAACTAGAAATTCCCATCAGTGAGTCTAATGCAATATCTCCTTATATCTGCATGGTAGTGCAATACAAAACAGTTATCACCTTGTGGTAAACTTCTTCCAGTGCATGCTGAGCCCCTTCTGATCCTGAACCTAGAATTCAAGCAACAGAATTAAAAGTGAAACTGCTGCATGTTATGATTTGGTTATAAAAATTTAAAATTGTTCAAACAAAGTAAAAAAGGGGGGTGGTGACGTTTTGAGCATTAGCCCTTTGTCAGAACTGTGTTTCAATTCCCCCTATTGTCTTATAAAATGTTTCATTAAAACTTTCATTCTAAGTGGAACATTGTGCAAATCAATCAGGCCTAAAACGTGTGTACCTGCATACAGGCCGCACCCTTAATTTGGAGCATTCTCTTCCCTGAAAAAAGTGTGGTCTATACACTGAAAAATATGGTACTTGCATTGGACAGTAATAATATTCATATAAAACAAAGATGTTACCTATAGCTTTAGCATCATATTGGAAAAATGTTCCTGAAGGATCCAGATGAAAACTGTGAGAGAAACCACAAAGAGGTCAGCCAATGACTATATAGATCTATACTTTATCAAATGGTTATTATTATTAAATAGTAATACAGTACTCATAAAGCTGTGATGATGACTTCTGCTCAGGTTGTTGAGACATCATTCTCAAACTCATCAATAATGCACAAGGGAAAGAAAGGAAATCAGGCACTGTGACGTGTTTGGATATCTGATGAAACACGCCTTGTTTTAGCATCATTAATTTCTCTTAAATAATTTCATTTGAGAAGCTATATCAGACACTCAATGCATATGTATCATAACAAATCAAACACCTTGAATTTCGCTAAAAATACTCCACTGCCCATCATATTTTCAGACCTCTTCTTGGTGTTGAATATGTGATGAAACACTGTATCTCATGTTTGATATATTACATCAACATCAACAGCAGTTCTTTCAAGAACTAACTACAGCCAGAAAATCTAACTTTTCATACAAACAGTATATTCTTTAACACCTCTACATATACTTTGGTTGTCATGTAACAATCCTAGCAACCCAAATGACAGCAGTTTTAAAGCAATACATTAAAAAAGGAACAAAAGCTGTCACATTACAAAACCAGGCTCAATGTCCTACAACTACATGTCAAGACCAAAGTTATCCATTTGCTATAATTTGCAGACACATGTAAGTGTAATTGTATGACCAGATTCTTACAGTTGTGGTCCTTTCTCATCCACTCCACCAAATAACAAGGCCACTCCAAATGGCCGACTCTGGAAAGAGAAAAGAATAGGTGATCAACCTTAAAACTGACACACAATTACAAAAATATTGATATCATCATACTCAGCACTGTGAAGACTAAGGTACAGTACCAGTGAGTTGAGAATCAGTACCAAGTGAAAGGAAATAATATCAAAAAATCACTTTCGACTTGTGCTACAGGAGAAAATTTAGCTACTCACCTATGACCAACTTTACAGTGGCTTCAAAATGGGTAGAAACATTTCCTTAACCCTTTAAACCCAAATATCAATATTCATTTTCTCTTCACTGTTCTGATATATTTGTTATTGCACTAGTGAGGAGAATTTGTTTTAATATCAATACAACTCTCTTTTGGTGATCATTTTTGTTATTCTCATAACCTGAATGGTTGATGAGCAGTGAATATTGTAATGAGAAATTGGATGCTGGTCACTACTGGGACTTATAATTAAAGGGTTAACTACAATGAATCATGGCACAATGTTACATGTATTGTACATGTTACATGTTACAGGTGTTGTTGTACTTCAGGCAACAACACCCAAATAGATTAAAAATAAATCATATTAATAAATAACATTAAATAATGTTGACCAAGCATGAAGCCAAGATGGCTGCATATTGGCCAAGTTCTTTTTTTGCATTTCTATTGAGTGAGACATAGTTAAGGTCAATATAATGCTAAAAAGAACGACACCAATATCCAGTCATCTTGACTGAGCAGGCTTGGACAATAAAGGATTTATTATATATATGGCCATTTTGCTTTGTTTTGTTTTGGAGGATAACGTGGCAGATTTCTGGGCACGCAAGATAGGAGATATACTTCATGTCAGTAAGCTATAAAGTCTCCTGCACCCATCACAATGGTGTGGGAGACTATAATTTTATGGCATACTGGGAGGGTTTATACTTCATGCCAGTATGCTATAAAGTCTCCCGCACCCATCACAATGGTGTGGGAGACTATAATTTTATGGCATACTGGGAGGGTTTATACTTCATGCCAGTATGCTATAAAGTCTCCTGCACCCATCACAATGGTGTGGGAGACTATAATTTTAAGAATATCAGCAAATGGTGCGCAACAAATGCTCTACTCATAAACCCTGACAAGACAATACTAGTGGTTGTTGGCTCAGCACAACTTATTAAGAAGCTACCTCCTATTTCATTGTCTTTGTTAGGCAAAACTATTTCACCAGTTCCGTTTGCCAAGGATCTAGGGGTATATATTGACCAATGTCTCACTTATGATGTACATATCTCTAAGACAGCTTCTAGTTGCATGAACCAGTTGGTACATATCAGAAGAATTAAACATCTCTTAGACAAGAAAACACTATTATTACTTATAAATAGCTTCGTTTTCAGTAAATTGTTTTATTGTTCCTCAGTGTGGGGGAACACATCTAAACGTAATCTACACAAACTACAGTTGGTGCAGAACTTTGCAGCCAGAGTTGTATTAGGGTTAAGGAAGTTTGACCATATATCTCAGGGTCGGAAATCTCTTAGATGGTTAGATGTTACAGAGAAAGTTTTATTTAATGATTTAGTTTTAGCATTCAAATGTGTAAATGGTCTAGCTCCAGATTATTTAGTTAAATATTTTGTTAAACGTTCAGCAGTTCACAATAGGAACACAAGGGGATGTAATAATTTTGTGGTTCCCCGATGTAGACTGTCAACAGGACAAAGGGCGTTTTCCTATCGGGGTCCAAGGGAATGGAATGGGCTAGCTGAGAACATTAAGAATATCAAAGAAATTAATAGTTTTAAGAAGACTCTTTTTAAGAATATGTTTTATAACAATTAATTGAATTTTAAATTTAAATTGTTATTGTAAATAAGTTTTTAGTTTTTTTTAATAGTTAGTTTATTGTGACTGAAAAGCCCTGTTAAAGGGAGTTCCAATAAAGTATGTATGTATGTATGTATGTATGTAATTTTATGGCATACTGGGAGGGTTTATACTTCATGCCAGTATGCCATATAGTCTCCCGCACCATTGTGATGGGCGCAGGAGACTATATGGCATACTGGCATGAAGTATAAACCCAAGATAGACCCATCTTGCCTGCTCAGGTAACCAATCAGAACACAGGATTCGCCTCGTCCTTAAAAATTCCTAGATATGTAATAGAACGAATCTCACGCAGTAATACATTCCAGAGTACCACAGCTGCGACCTGGAATGATCTACCTCCCAATGTAACCCTACATAAATATTATTACGTAATAACCTAGTTTGTCTGCACTTCACTGGAGAATGCCGACTCATGCTTGGTTAGCAAGACATGAGTACTGGTTTGGGTTCTTCAGTTTTACTTACCATTGCTCCTTCCCTGGCATCGTCATCTCCAAACTCAAGCGCTAAGTTTGAGACAGCTTGTGTGACACTTTCAACACTCATCTGTTCATTGTATGTGAACCAGTGATTCTGTAGTTAGTGGAAACAAGACAATGATCATTACAGCAAAGAATGTTCTGAATATTATCATCATCATTATTATTATTATTATTGATGAACTGGGTGTAAATTTATTGAAACTGGTTTCTTTTGTTTCTCAACTTTCAACAACAGAATACACAGAACATTGACTTCATTTTCACCATGTGTATTTTCTCAAATTAGTAGCAGAAAATGGCAAAAAAAGTACAGAGCTATGCTTACCACACAAAAACAAGACTGCATGTAAAAAAAATCAGGATTCTCCAAAGTGGAAACACATCCACAAAGTTACTCAGCTTAGTTTTACAACCAAAAGTTTGATGATAATAATAATAATAATCTCAATAATCATGATTGTTACATGTATATAGCTGGCATTTATCTCACTACAGCATGCCCATTCATTGGCTAGTTCACGAAGGCATGACATCTAACAAAGAAACTGTTTACCACCAAATGCCATGCGCAGGCAACATTGCAAAAACTATGACATCAAACGGAAAACAGTTCACTGTTACCCATGAAATGCTGACTGTCGTTGAGCGTGATAAGAGTGTACAGTGAAAGTTAGCCTGATGTTGTTGCTGGAATCTCAAAGCGCTTTTCAACATTTGTTTTAATACATGACAAATCACTTAAAGACTGGGCCCTTGTTCGTCTCAGGAAACACTGCGATTCTTGGGAAAGAATATTCACTGTTCCCCTTGGGACAAGTCGTCAAGTGTTAATTATGATAACTACATGTGTAGTAATTATTACTCTAGTTACATGTACATATCATTTTTACACATTATCACTATTATCATCATTATTGTTGTTGTCATTATTGTGTAGTATAATATTATTATTAGTGCATAAAGCACCCAGAAGGTATTTCTTGGAACCTTATTTCATTCATAGTCCAGTTTGGATCAGCAGGAAATCATAATTATGCTGTTGTTCTTCTCACCTGTGCTTCGACGCGAGCTTTGTCTACCATTG
This sequence comes from Ricordea florida, assembly GCA_949710005.1. Classification (NCBI taxonomy): domain Eukaryota; kingdom Metazoa; phylum Cnidaria; class Anthozoa; order Corallimorpharia; family Ricordeidae; genus Ricordea; species Ricordea florida. The sequence continues at coordinate 22,962,316 of OX453285.1, forward strand.
TTCTTGAGTCAGCAATGAGACCACTCATTGCACAACCTAAAAAACAAATTTAGATAGGTTTGAAAAAGAACAGACCCTACATTTTTTTCACTTGAAATTTTCTCTTCAGAGTTAATTAGACCATGTTACCTATGTGATTGTCAATCTCTACAATCTTTTCAACACTTGTTGGTTCCATCAGTGGTGATGTAATCCTCTTTTCAACAGCAAGTACTACACCCTCTGATGTCTGAATGCCAATGGCTGTCGATCCAAGCTGAAGATACATAAAAGATTGGTTTTTGGTTATGTAAGCAAAGGTCAACATTTCATATTCAAATCCGAGACCTGTAAGATTAACTTTTATGAAGGATCTATATGTACCCTGTTGCTACAGTGTATATAGAAGGGAGGCTTTATCCTCCTGTATGTTGTGGTTCAAAAGTTGCTAAAAAAAAGTCTCTGAAACAGAAAAAGAAATGCACTTTCCACAAGGCACTTGTGAGCCAGCATACATATGTAAGTACAGGGTGATGTGTAAATCTAGCCAAACTTAAAATATCTTGTATCATTCAATAAAACTGATAGTTGCTAAACCTGGTCTCTATGTCCCAGTAATGACTAGAATGTTGTATTGATGAGATTGAGGGAATTACCAACAAAGATCTGTCTTAATATTCAAGGAAATTCTCTCTGCTAGTACTGTATGAACTGCCAGGAGATCAGTATGGAGAATTTGTATCTTGAAATTGTGACTTCAAGGGTAAGGACACTAAACAGAGTAATTTGCCACTGAAAAACTCTTTGTTGTGCTATATTGTACTATACAGAATTTGTATCTTGATATTGTTATTATATCTTATATTACTATAACTTGACATTTGTATCTTGATGTCAGAGCTTTAAAAGGATTAATGTTACATGTAAGTAATATTTTTTAATCACAATTTTTAAATTATGCAGTTAACCCTTCAAGCCCCAATATCAGCAGTATTCATTTTCTCCTAACTGGTCTAATATATTTGCTATGGTACTAGTGAGGAGAATTTGTTCATATATCAATACAATTCTTTTTGGTGATCATTTTCGTTATTCTCATAACATGAATGGTTGATGAGCAGTGAATATTGTTATGAGAAATTGGATGCTGGTCACTACTGGGACTTAAAGGTTTCTGTCCTTGTGTACCGGTACACAAGAGCTGATACAAAAGACCAAACAATACATTACAGCTAAACAATGACTCCTAAACAAAGAAAATACAATGGTTATTCCCTTGTGTACCGGTATACGAGGGCAGAACCGACTTAAAGGGTTGACACAGGTATGTCTTCTTACTTTGATTGCCTCTATGGCATATTCCACTTGAAAAAGGCGTCCTTCAGGCGAAAATGTATTAACTCCCCTGAAATATTTAGGTACGAAAGATTAATTCAATTCAAAAGAACACATGAAAAATCAAATCAAACACGAAAACTACCCCTTACTCTAAACTCAATTTATCTCTTTATTTGAAATATATGAATTAGAAGGAGGCAAACTTACCTGTCATACTCTGATCGCGTCAGAAACATGATAGAAACTTCAAAAATTTACTTATATACAGCCGTTTTGTATTTATCGCTAAAGCAGAGCCACGAGGACAAACTGTCAAATAGAGGCAAAATTTTGCAACTTAGAACTCTAACAATGATTCAACAACAGCTCTACCAACAACGATGATTGCATTAAACATGAACACCTTGGTGTTGAGAAGCCTGTTTACGAAGATACTGAAGTATTTTCAACGATCAAATACAGCAACTTTGTGGACCTTCCGAACCCAGATTCTAGAAAAAGAGAATGAGTGTGCAGGTTTCTAAAGGAGCCAGCGATTGAGATTAACAGCGTTGCACCAAACGAGAGCATGCCCATAGACTTCGTACCCATTCTCTACTTTAATTTCTTCCTTGCAATTCAACATGGCGTCTCCCATTGCCTTTCGTCTCGGACTTAGAAAAGCCGGTAGGCTTGCGAATATCCTTTCATTATCACCAAAGGTACAGTAGTTGTATAGACAAGTAAAATTTTGTTAAACATAGTGATGTAACTTTATTAAATCCTTCTAAGAATGACAAAATTCAAAGTTCAATCATGTTACGTGTATAATTATTCGTGCAAAACTAATTTTTGTGTCAACTTACTTTGTGTCTTTATAGGGGAAGTGCGGTTTATTAGCTTGCAAACGTTACGGATCCACGGCTCTTTCATATGAACAGGTAAAATATACGCTATTCTTATTAAAAAATTAATGTCAATTTCTTTTTGTCGAATGATGACAGTATTGCATCGTATTATGCCCAAGGTAGTCAGTCGATGGTAATCGAAGATCGGAAAACCAATCGATATCAATTGATAAAATTATTTAATTGGTATCGATTGGTATCGATCAATCAATGACCAATCGATAACCACACAAAAACCTTTCATCAATCGCTGGCATAGCAGCCTGGAACAGACATCATGCACGCTACCTGTCCGATCATCCACCATTTTTAGGATGCCCTGGAAAATATTGGGAATGATTTCCGCACAGGGCCCTACTTCATTATGCATGCTGTAGTTTAATTGTCTTGGGAAGTGCGTGTGCAAACATTTCTTGTACGGCTACAGCATGCATAGTGAAGTAGGGACCTGTGCAAAAATCATTCCTGAATTTTTACCATAAGGTCCATCTAGAATGTGTACACTATGTTTATAAATCTTGTGTTTAGAGCTAGAACAAATTTATTAGCAGCCTAGGGTATCCAATCGATGGAAATTGGTCATCGAAAAACCAATCGATCAATCAATGACCAATTGATAACCTCACGAATCTTCACCATCGATTGGTCATCGATTGTCAATATTAATTGATATTGATTGATATTGATTGTATTAATTGATATTGATTAGTATTGATTGATATTGATTAGTATTGATTGTCATGGATTGGATACCCCAGGTATTACAGTGTCTGCCGTAGTGGGCTAGATTTCCATAACATCCTGTTAGCTGTACTGTTTTATCCTTCCAAATGGCTAGATTTCCATATATCATCCCATACTTCATTATGCATGCAGTAGCTAAACTGTCTCATTCTCAAAAATGAGAAATGATTTTTATTTTTGCATTTATTGTCCTACACAAGTCAGCCACAACATGCGTAATGAAGTATGGGACTTACATATATGTAGCCAATGTTAAGACATTCATTTTCCTGGACAATTAAGGCACAATATCCAAAATGAAGTGTGAGATAATAGGGAAATCTAGCAATACTTTTTCAGCTCAGTAGTTTCCTATTAAACTGTATACAGTAATTTGTTTGTAATAACTTACTGGATCCACTTTGTAGGGCTAATACAAACAATAACAGAATAGCAGTTTGTGAAAATTTGTTAATCATTATCTCTAGTAATGTGCAAATTTTTTTCTTATTCTCAGTCTTTGTACAATGTACCCGAGACCAAAGTTACAACTCTGTCAAATGGTTTGAAAGTTGCCTCTGAAGATTCTGGGCTTTCCACTGCAACGGTTAGAAACATATCACTTACTTTGAGTCAGTTAAGATATAGATAAATAACTAGGTTTTTGGAGTGCTACACTGTACATCCACTAAGTGGCTTCTTTACCCACCGTTTCCTTACCAAGAATTTTATTATGCAATTTGGCAGTGTTCTTGTGGAGGGAGAAAAACCTGAAAATCCCATAGGGAAACCCTGGGAGCTAAGAGAGAACCAACAAGAATCTCTACTCTCATGAGATGGTGGGAATTGAACCCGTGTCACAGAGGTAGTAGGTGAATGCTCTCACCACTGCACCACCCTGCCCCTCAATAATCAAATTAGAGAAAAACAGTAGATTAAAAGAGGAGGAGGTTTGGAGTTCGAGCCCTGGTGCTGGCACTGTGTTGTTTCCTTAGACAAGAAACTTTACTTTACACTGTCTCTCTTCACCCAGGTGTATAAATGGGTACTAGCGATACAATGCTGGGGGTAACCCTGCAATGGACTAGCATCCCATTCAGGGGGGAGTAATAATACTCCCAGGTGTTTCTTGCTATCAAAATCGGGATAAGCTCCGGCCGTGTGGGCCTTTGGCTCATGTGCGCCTTTACCTACCTTGCTTTGGAAAATGCAGGAAATCATGAGTAGGCAAAGGAGGACCATCTTGATAATATAAATTAGTTCTATGGTCTCACGACAGGGTCACATGGGTGGTCGTCGTTGGGTGGGGGACCATCTTGCCTGCTTGTGTAGCCAATCAGAACTCAGGATTTGCCTCATCTTGCCTTACTTAGGCAAAGTTACTGTTTATTTCAGGTGGGCTTGTGGATAGATGCTGGTAGTAGATTTGAAACAGAAAAGAACAATGGAGTTGCTCACTTTCTTGAACACATGGCATTTAAGGTTTGTTGTACAGTTTTATTATCCAGGTATTTAGGAGAAACCAACTTGCAATTTACATTCATCAAGAATCCTGCAAATGGATTGGCTAATGTACTCACTGTCAAACTCAGGGTTTTCAATAAGAATTGTAGTAGCAGGAGAATTGTGTAAAGTAACAGGAGAATATTCTGAAAGCGTTCCATGTATGAATTTAAAACTAGCTCAGGCCATCTAAATCTGACCGGACATTCTCCATCGTAGCTGGAGAATTCTCCAATCTCCGATGCCTAATGAACACCCTGCAAACTCATAATCTAATTGTTAGTAATTGTTAGGATGTTTTGACTGGAATTGGAGCAGGGATTTTGTCAAGGAGTGTATAGCAAGCTCATTTGAGTCGTGATGAGAGTGATTTAAGTCTGTCTTTGATCTTACGAATGTTGAGTCTTTACTGTTACTTAACGGGGTCCTGATTTGTGGAGCTTTGTTGTTCCAGGGAACAGCCAAACGCTCTCAAATGGATCTTGAACTTGAAGTGGAGAACATGGGGGCGCACTTGAACGCATATACATCTCGTGAACAGACGGTGTACTATGCCAAGGTGTTCAGCAAAGACATGGATAAAGGTGTGAAAGCAATAATATTGTAAAATGATGTTGACAAATTTGAGGGTAGAAAATTTATGAAAGATGTTTACTTCAGCACTGTCACAGGCAAAAAGCAAAATCAGAAAAAGCAAGTCTAAGTTCTCTCAGTAAGCTTTGGACCTATGATGTTGCAATTACTAGTTCAGACACTCTGCCACTGAGCTACCATGTATATGTTGCCGTTCCATTTTATCCTTGGTTCAAATTTTATTTTCCTTTGCTTCAAACTCATTATCATACATTGCCATACCAGAAAACAAAGGAAAATAAAATTTTAACCAAGGAAAAAATTGAACTACAGCATAATTCTACATGTAGCAGATAGCAGACTCGTGGGGACAAGAACATTTAAAAAGGAAGTTCATAGGACAAACATCCTGCATACTGCTAGGATTTAAATGTCAAAGTGGTGAAAGAGTTGTTATAATAACAAATGAAGATGGTCATCAATATTAAATTTTGCAATAAGAAATGGTAACAGGACTGAGTGAAGTCCAATTCGGTCGGTAATCGTATAAGTGAGTAACAAAGTTGGTTGACTGCGTAGCAGGACTCTGATGTTTGATCACGAGAATGATAACAGACCAAATTGGACAACACAAAGTTCTGTTACCGATTTGTGATATAAAAAGCTCTTTTTTTAAATCAAAACAGGAAATTCCAAGATATTGTTTTGCTAGCAATGAAGAAAAAAGCCATTTTAAGCACTTGTGATGGTGCATACTATCCTATTACTTAGGCATGATGTGTACTGTCCTATTTACCTGTCCTGTTAAGGCTGAAATCAGGGCAGTTGATAGCCAATCAGATTTGAGAACTTTGTTATAGTTGTGATTATGGCTCTAATTTTTCATTGTATCCTTATCATTCCCAAAATCTTAACATACTTTGTACTTCATACTCCAATGCTTTTTTCCAAACTTTATTCAACACTTAGTCCAAAGCTGTATCTGTCTATGTTATCCTCAATAGCTGTGGACATTCTAGCTGATATTATTCAAAACTCAACATTGGGAGAAGCAGAGATTGAGCGAGAGAGAGGAGTCATCCTGCGTGAAATGCAGGAGGTAGATACGCAGCTGGAGGAGGTGGTGTTCGATCATCTTCATGCCACAGCATACCAGGGTACCCCACTGGGGAGGACCATTCTGGGCCCAACTCATAATGTCAAGTAAGGGTACTGATCATTAAATTTAAATGAAGACTCCAATGCAAAACTACAGTATCATATGTGACGATTTGGACAGAAGAAATGAAATTGATCTTAATCAGCTCAATTTTTGCGTGGAATTTCTAATTTAATAGGAGAGCAGTGCTTTGTATTAAGGTTTCCATTTTGGCTTTTTATCCCTGAGAAATTATACTAGCAAAAAGCCAAATATTTTGCCCTGCCCACCCCAACAAGGTAAGCTACTTAACAAGCAGACAGCCAGTGTTGGGGAAAGCGTGTTTTTTTTTGCATACAATGTTTTTCCAAAGTGGAATGCCAAAATAACAAACCAAACAGGGCACAAGTTTCCTATTAAATGGCAGAGCCCGTGTAAAATTTTAATTTGAACATTTTTTTGTAACTTACTTTTAACAACCAACTCATTGCATACAGTACGCTTTGTGTACATAAAGGTTTGCTTTAGAGTCTTTGATAATTCATCATTATGTCTACCATGGATCACATGATAACAATGCGTTGCTTATTTTCAAGGACCATAACTCGTGATGACCTTTCAGAGTACATAAACAAACATTACAGTGCTCCAAGGATGGTCTTAGCAGCTGCTGGAGGTATGCAAAACAAGTTTCGCTTCAAAATCAAACTGAGTCTCCGCTAAAAAAGCAACAGTCTTTTTTCTTTAGCAAGTTAGTCCTCTTTAACCTATGTAACAAACTACCAGTAAATTTGATTTTGAGACAACATTTCTGCTTTATTGTGAAAGCCAATTTCTGAGAAAATACATGTACATAGATAACAGGGCTAAAAATTGGCGGTCACACGGTTGCCAGTGGTGAGTTGAAACTGACCAAGGCTACTAAAAGTTAAGGTTTGAACGCCTGATGTGCGACTATTCTACAGAATTTCAAAAAGTTGCAATGTAAATTATGCGAAGTACAAAGTTAAAAATAAAACTCAATATGTAATTTAACTGGACTACTTTTCTCTTCGCTTCTTTGCCAGGACTCTAAGATCATTCATTTCAGTGTATTTTTTAGTTCAGAAGTGGAAATTGCAAGCCGTTTTACAGTGATTTCACAAGCGATCCACATTCACAACATATAGAAGCCATTTTGATTTTGTGATTGCCACGTGACTCTGAAAAAAAAAAATCGAGGGCTTCTTCATTTTGGGATGGGCCTCTAAGAATTCAAGGAAACTGGCCTGACTGGACACTAAGCACTGGAGTTAATTTTTAGCCCTGACATGATTAATTCCATATGGGTCGATTTTCGAAGCAATTTAACCCAATATAGAAATAATATTATACCTTCAACTAGCTGTGCTTATAAAGTGGTGATGTCATTGCAGAATATAATTAATTTTAGTCATACACGGGGCAGTGTGGCCACCCCCCCTCCCCCTTCCTCCCAAGCCATCATGGTGTACAGCCATTGTACATGTACATATACAGAGATTCTTTTCATAATCATTTTCAATAGAAGTGCGTGCTTGGCTGTATGGGTCATGACATACAGTAATGCTGCCTCACATGCAGTCAAAAAGTTGAGTGCCAAGCTCAATATACTGCTTTATAAAATATTTTTTTAAATACAAATTAAACAATTGATATACTTTGCAAGCATTACTGCACATATAATACCTTCAAAGAAAAAGGCTGAGACATACTGCTGAAATACTTTGAAGACTTAATTGCATTGCCTTGTTTTCATAGGGGTGGACCATGATGCATTAGTTAAACTTGCTGAACAGCATTTTGGAGGTTTACGGTCCACTTACGAATCACAAGATGTGTTGGAGCCTTGCAGATACACAGGCAGTGAGGTAGGTTATTTCTCTTTTTTCACTGCCCAGTAAAACAAAAGTTAGCTTTCCAAAGAGTGGTCACACTGCATGGTTTGATCCACTGATGAAAAAGTTAGAACCACACTGTATAGTAAAACGAACAGTACCACAGTACAGTACTGTTCAGTAGCTTTCCAAAGAATGGTCACACTGCATGGTTTGATCCACAGATGAAAAAGATAGAACCTCACTGTATAGTAAAATAAACAGTACCACAGTACAGTTAGTCCTGTTCTATTGAGTTTGATTTGTTTTGCCCTTCCTTTGTCTTTGTTAACAGATCCGTGTACGAGATGATGACATGCCTTTGGCTCATGTAGCTATAGCTGTTGAGGGCTGTGGGTGGACACACCCAGACTATTTTGCTCTCATGGTGGCTAATATGGTGAGTTAAATAATTTACCTTTAACATTCTCTAAGCAAAATCATCAAAAGTGACCAGTTCCATTTGGCTTTCTGAGTTGTCCAAAACATGGCAAACTGCTTTGCTTGTTATGATCACTGTCTCTTTTTGATTCAGAAATAACCTAGATGTAACATAATTATTTTGTCTGTAGAAAATAGTAGGGTTGTGGGATGTGGCTTAAGATGATAACGTCAAAGTGTAGTAAGTTATTATTAAAAGCCACAAGTATGGGCACTAAGGCGACAGTGGTAGAATGGATAAGACCCTGTTGCTCCCTAAAAAATAGACCTCAAAAGTATTTTCTGTGATCTGCTAGTATTTGAAAACTAGAATTTTTCTCGTCTTTTGAAAACTATGCCTGCTAAAACATGAAAACACTGTAGATATAGAGATTACTCCATGGAAAATGCGCGCGTACGATTTTAATTCACGAGTTGAGTAGTATCAGAATACGAACGAGTGAGCGCAGCGAACGAGTGAGTTTTCTGATACAACTCGAGTGAATAAAAAATCGTACAAAGCATTTTCCATGGTGTAATTTGTTTATTTTATAGAAACTGAGATTTTTGAAAAGCCAAATTTTGTCAATCTTATGCGCGTGTTTAGGGAACCCATTCAACTGCAATGTATGCGTGTAAAACTAGAATAACTAAAACATCAGTTTCTCTTTCAAAATCAAATATTTAATGAAGTAACACAAGAAATAAAACGTCAGTTTATACCTTCACAACTTTTAGAAACATTTTTCAACTGAAAAAAAAAACCTGACTGAGGCTTATAGGTTCAAATTTAATCGAAATCGCGATGCGATGTTGTTCACTAGTAAGTTTTCGTTGTTCGCGTTTGTGATTGGACGAACGACGTTTTTACACTAGTGAGTTTTCATCGTTCGCGTTTCCTATTGGCTACTGCATTTTACGTGTCATTTTTACGCACTCTTTCTTTCGTGAGGAAATCTCAGTATCTATGATATAAAGATACATACTTTGTGCTGACAAAATCTTCTAGAGCTAGGTTGTTGTATTTGCCTTCTTGAAAATAATTTGCAGAGATGGAATTCAAGAGTCTTGTGTCAAAAGGGGACTATCGGGGGTTTCATTAAAGTTTAGGGCCGGGTGGTTTCTAGTCTCCCTCGCAGCCATTTTTTGGATGTCACGCAACGTTCCCCCAAAAGACCATCTTTTTGGGGAACATTGCGTGACATCCAAAAAACGGCTGCGAGGGTGACTA
>OX453285.1:22977002-23096801 GCA_949710005.1 Ricordea florida
TAACATACCCGTAGATGGAGAAGAATGATGCAAATGAATATATGAAAGACCATATATTTGAACTGCGCAGTAATATGCAATGACATTAATTGATCATCGCAATTATGTTAATAACAATGGCATCATTCCTAACAACTACGACAGTCGTTCACTTATCACCGTAGGTCTGTTCTTCTGATGTCATCAATAAGTTGTTCTCATGATGCAGGTAATTGTAGCAATGTTGTGACTCCTTTTTTACAGGATCAACTCCTATCTGTGAAGACATTGGGCGGTATGTACCATTTCCAATTAACACCAAGTATATATTGTAGTTCAATCTTTTCGTTGGTTCAAATTTGATTTTCCTTTGTTTTTTTTTTTGTATGGTAATGTATGATAATGAGTTTGAAACAAAGGAAAATAAAATTTAAACCAGGGAAAAAATTGAGCTACAACTTATACATCCAGTAGTTGGAGACTTCTCTTTCCGTGCAATGTGGTCGTTCTTTGGAAAGCTACTCAATAGTACAGTATGCTTCTAACCAGAAACCAGGAAAATTGAAACGTCCAATGCACGTTCACAGCTTGTCAAGATTCAATATTTTCTTATAAGTACCATATTTGGAAACTGCTGGCCCCAGTCTTTGAGCTTGTTTCGCACAGTTCCGTTTGCGTGGCTCGTCGTAAAAAAACACGCATCAGTTGCAGCAATAGGGAGTGTAGGCGACGGTAAACGAAAACGTCACCTCAAAATATAACTTGGCTCTATCATATTGGCTCTTCGCGATTATTCAGTCTCGTTCACGTCCTACAAAATGGGCGAAGTATCCTAAAAATAAATTGGTGTGAGCGGTTTCAAAGTGAAAATAGAGAATGAAAAATTCTCTGGTACATGCTTACGTTGTCATCAAAACATCAAATTTGGTGATTTCACGTCGTCGTTTTGCAGAGGATCCGCTAATATACTTGCAGCACGATTATTTATAATCTTTTGACCAATGATATTATTGTTTTGTGGGGTTGTCGCAGTCGTAGCCGTCGTCGTTTCTTAAACTCCCTGTTGATGTACTGATCCGCCATGTTTTGAGTAGAGTTGCGTATTTTCCGATGCACCTACCCCTCCCCTAACCCAACAAGTTATAATAAGTTAAAATGTTAGCATTAATGTTGGTTTAGGGGAGGGGTAGGTGCACGATTGCCCAGATACTTCCATTGATCCTGTTATGATTCTGAAACCAATTCGATTGGTTTATTTGGTTTCTCGTGAGTTTCCAAACATAGTACTTGGTAGATTGAATGTGGACAAGCTGTGGTTAAACACACTCAAAGTCACTTACTCGTTTCAAGTCTTATATGTTTCTGTTCTAACTTATGTCTTTTTGCATTGCTGTAGACAAATGCTCACTTACGGTCGTCGTATTCCTCTCCCGGAGCTGGACAGAAGAATCGAGGTAAGCCACTGGAAAAACAGTATGTGTAGGGGTGTCAGAGCGCCGTCTGTCAGTCGATATAGAGCCTTCCCTGAAATCGTATTTGATCTAAACGTTGACTCTTTGTTTTACAGATGATCGATGCAAAGATGGTGAGGGACATCGCCACGAAGTACATTTACGACAGGTGTCCGGCCGTCGTCGGAGTCGGTGAGTAACATCGGCACTTCGTGCGACCACTATTCTTCGGCTTTAAAGAGGACTTCGTAACTGGGGCGACTTACCGATTGCCTTTTTCGTTAGAACTTCATAATACTTCTAGACGGAATATCGTTTCTTTCCACACGGAGTTATGGCTCGCGCGATCCTTGCTTGACCTATAAATCGTAAACCCTACCTGTAACTTGGTTGGTAAGAGGTACAGTATATCTACAATCTTTGTTTCCTGCTCTGGTCAACGTTTCATCGTGGTAGTGTTTTGCTTAATTTGCCTAGTAAAACCTCTTCGAAAAAACTGAAAAGCGTGAATCGGTGTTAGCCATATTTCGGAAGCTTGGACGCCATTTTGTTTCGTTTTTTTTTTTTTTTACAAACAGAAACTCACTGGCACTAGGATTACCCAGAAGCCCCTATATTATTCACCTCTTCTTGACCTCTATATATTTTTTTAGGTCCCATCGAGCAACTGACAGATTATAACAGACTCCGCGGAGGCATGTACTGGTTGAGGCTTTGAACTGTCAGTAATCCATAGCTGTTCTTGCTATTCCTGTACAAATCTAGAGAATTTACAAAACAAGTTTTGCCTCAGCGTGTTTGATGGATTTCGCGCCATTTGCTGCTTTGACAACGTTAATCCGGTTCAATGTTGAAACTGTTTTAATAAAATTGTACGAAAAAGCGTTTTCCCTCATTTTTGTGTGGGATTTCCCCACACTTTGTCAGGACCGGCGATATTTATTTATTTATTTGTGTACGAGAGCCAAGTGTTTGTCACGGGATCTCTGCCCGGCAAGACTGGGTTCCACTAGGAAGAGAGAGGCCCCTGGGAACGTTTATTTGACTGAAATCCTACACAGAAGCTGGTCAAAAAAACGGTGGTAAATTATAGGAGGGATTATAGTTAAACCTACTGTGCACCTATTCCTCCCCTTACCCAACATTAACGTTAACTTTTTAACTTATTATAACTTGTTGGGCAAGGGGAGGGGTAGGTGCACAGTTGCTCAGATACTGACATTGATCCGGCCTTTCAGTACCAAACGTGATCACTGTTTAACTTCGCCTTAGAATGTCAATACAGTCTCAAGTAAACCGGTGAAGAGAATTAAGAAAATAATCAACGTAAGAATGTGAATAGATCAAATTCCAGCTTCTCCAAACTAACACTCGAGGGACTTACTAAGGAGAATTACTCTTCGGTTTACAAAGGTGTAACCACAATAATCTACGGCACAACACATAGATCGAAAGGGATTGAAGTTAAAAAAATTTCCTTTGTTAAAGATATGCAAACCTTAATGTCTTTTCTCAGGAGCCCAATGGGCTCCTGCTTTTCTATGTCTTATGCAGAATGGAAAGTTACTTTTCGACTTAAAGATGCGTGGGCGGGATTCTTCAGTTGTTACTGAATGAAAGTTAATGAAAAACTAAGCAAAATAGACCTCATTTGCCCTAGGTTTCTACAAGACTCCCACTCTTAGATTCCACCCATCCCACCCTCACCCCCATACCCCCACCCTCATTCCCCCATCCTCATCCCCACCCCCATACCCCCACCCTCATTCCCCCATCCTCATCCCCACCCCCATACCCCCACCCTCATTCCCCCATCCTCATCCCCACCCCCATACCCCCACCCTCATTCCCCCATCCTCATCCCCACCCCCATACCCCCACCCTCATTCCCCCATCCTCATCCCCACCCCCATACCCCCACCCTCATTCCCCCATCCTCATCCCCACCCCCATACCCCCACCCTCATTCCCCCATCCTCATCCCCACCCCCATACCCCCACCCTCATTCCCCCATCCTCATCCCCACCCCCATACCCCCACCCTCATTCCCCCATCTTCATCCCCCACCCCCATACCCCCATCCTCATGCCCCACCCCCATACCCCCATCCTCATTCCCCCATCCTCATCCCCACCCCCATACCCCCACCCTCATTCCCCCATCTTCATCCCCCACCCCCATACCCCCATCCTCATGCCCCACCCCCATACCCCCATCCTCATGCCCCACCCCCATACCTTCCAATAAAAACAATAACTTAGACTCGAAAACTGCGAATCACTCATGCTATGAAGCTGTTCTTACAACTGGTCTTAACGTACGAAACGTTTTTTTTCCTCTGACATAGCTAGATTGATGAGTAGAATTAAAGTTCTGAACGGCTTAGTTCCTCAACGACCTCTGGCCAGTGTTTACTCAAACTAATGCCTAAAGATACGTTCGAGTCATTCCATTTGTGCCCTTTCAAGCCCTAAAGAGCCCAGCAGTACTCGGCGAAAAAATACTCTTGTTTTTACTGTCCTTACCTAAGTTTTAATCATACTCCAGGTTTTAATTCATTAAACCTTATAGAATTCGGACTTTCAGTCTTTCCTCGGTGGACAGGAAAAATGCTGCTATACGTTTTTGGACGTGATCTATCCTTAAACTGTTCTAAGCATTTGTAGAATTTAGCTTATAGCCTCCCCTGCCGAGGAGTGGCGTGCGAACAGAGCGTGCCGTGTGCCACAAACAGTGATGTTTTGTAAACTTTGGTTGCCATGGAAGCTAAGCAACATTTTGCGGTTGGCGTCTTAGGTCGAATGGTCGATCGGTTTTACCTTATTGCAGGAGCGAATCTCGGGTTATCGTAACTTATTTTCGAGTGAACTTAATTCCGCATATATTTCACGGGACATAAATTTCTCGATTTGTCCAAAGAGAATGTATTATAAGGGAACTAAATTTCGCAAAAATTGTCGAAATTAATACTGATCATGGGCTCCTGTACTGATCTGCATTAACAGTCTCAGAATTTAGTTTTTCATAGCGATAGTTTGCATTAAATTCATTCAATTCATGTAACAAAAAAAATGAGAACAAAGCAGAGCTATGCAAGAGTACCACTTGAAGCCGTAGATTGCGCTTACAGGTACGGGCCCGGGGGCGGGGATGTTCTTCGTCTCGCTTAGGGGTGTAAATTTCGGATTTTGGTCTCGCTTAGGATGTCCTGGGCAAAATGTCATTATTTTTAGCCGTCAATGTCTCGTTAAGGCTTGCACGCGAAGAAATAACAAAAAGTCACCGTAGTTTTTATTTGTCTGTTTTATAACCTGGTCTCTTTTAGGGGTCTACATAAGCTTCGGCCACGCCCAGATTGGTCTCTTTTAGGGGTTAACCCTTTCCTGTCCGAGGGTGACTGTGTATAACACTACCCCATCTGCCCAAGGCACGGGTACCAAAATCAACACAAAGTAACACCACTTTACATTTTACTCAATATATCAGAAACTACTCATTTATTCAAACAACAATAGAAAGAAACTTTGTTCCTAAGATGATAAACTTTCCATTCCTGCCAAAAATATTTTCTTTCATGCACGCATTCAGCAAATATTAAGAGTTCAAGTTAAGTAAATGAAAATCTCAAGAAAAACCATCCATGTTGTTCATGAACTCACTGATGTCTCGGAGAAAATTGTTACATTTGAGGACAAACTACATCTAACTAACCTGTTAAATGAACAAAATAAGTGACAAAGAATTATTAGTGCTATTTTGGACCGATTCGATGGTCAATTCTTCAAAAAATTACTACAAAAAATCAAAATTTTACAAGCTCGAGTTTTCAAATTTACCGCCAATGTTCAAGCAAGATCCTCTGCGGTATGGTTCTTAAAACAGTCTAAACAGATGCGTTTACCGCAAAGTTCGCAAGCCATTCTGCACCAAGTCTCCTTGTTTCGCTTTAAAAGCGCTTACAGCGACCTTTGGAGAAGTTTATAGGCCAATGTCCTCCTTCTAGGTGCCCAGAACTTACGGACAATCACCGTGCCGAAAAATTTCCGAGCATCAACTTAACAAGATCTAAACGAAAAGCCAGTTGGGTTCTTGATCGGTGATGCGGGGATAGTTTCTCTAAAATATATGCATTTACAATTGCAACGTCCACAAAGAACCACATGAGACAACGCCACCATTTTTTCGATTTCCTTCCAACCATGTAATAGCCCCGCATATGATCGTTCAAGTCTACACCGCCCATGTTGTTGTTGTATGTCTTCACGACTGGAGCGCTAGGAAATTGGATCACTGTTCCATCGCATAACGGCATGTATTGTTTTAGGGAAAGTCTTCCTTTAAAAGGAATCATTGCCTCGTCGATCGCAACATTTTTCGATGGTCTGTACTCGCTTTTAACAGCCTCTACAATAGAATCAAGAAGAGGTCGCACTTTGAATAATTTGTCGTGGTTTGCGTGCCCACGTGGCAATTCTTTTCTCTTATCGTTTAAATGAGGATATTGCGATATTTTCGCAAAACGATTCATCGGAAAAATCTTTTGCACTTCTGCGACTCCGAGAAGCTGATTTTTCAACCAGTAGGAATACACTTCGGGCAGTTGTTTTATCCCAACAAGATATTTAATGCGAAGAATGCCCTCACTTCTTCGGCGTCCGTTTCACGCCAAGCAGGGTCCGGTTTTGTTTCCATCGCTTGCCGCGCATAACGTTTTGTTTCCTCTGCAATTCTGTCAAAATTGCTTTCCTTGGACATTAGGTTAAAAAAGTTAAGGGTTGAATAACCTCGAACGTCCCTAGTCAGGCCGGTATTTGCAACGAATGGATTCACAACAACTGGACCAGGATCCTCGTTCCACTCTTGTTAGTCTTCTTCGCCACTTTCCTGATCGCAAAGATCGAGGTCTGACAAATCCTCTGTGTCAACTGACGAAACAGAAATGTCAGATTCTGACTGACAATCATTTTGCTCAAATCCAGGTTCAATAGTGAAGCCAATGAACTCTTCTTCCCCGCTATCTGAAGCGAAAAGCGCCGCCATTGTAGAACTACGCAGACAAATTTGAACTCGCAATTTCTCAATAAATTCGTATAAACACCACCCCTGAAAGTTGGCTTGAACTGGGCTTACACTCTAACCCTATTGGTTAAAACACAATAGGCCAGAAGAAACAATAAAGATAAGCATTTTTTATTGGCTTGAATTGACGGCTATGTGGAGTGCCATATGGCACGCTTGGGAATTTGAGGGGTGGTACATGCGAGTGCCATATGGCACGGTCGGACGGGAAAGGGTTAAATTTAAAATTTCCGACGGGCATCCCCGTCCACTCCATATGGGAGTCCCCCCCCCGGGGATAAGGGAAAGTCAATTTTAAATGGATCCTAGAAAGGGAGAGCTTTCTTACCCTTTACGACCCAGCAACGTCTGCTTTCTCGCATCCTTTGACAACATAACACTCCTTTTTGTAGTAGACCGACGTTAAAATTGATTAAAGAATTACATAGCTGGGTATCATGAAATCTCGAATGGTTCATTTTCGCGAGCGCTTAGAAATTAAAGTCGTGCGAGAACAGATAACAATAAGGTATTGTGAATTACAGTTAGTTATTAACCATTACCCCAGCCCATAACGGAATGTTCTTTATCAGGGTCAAACCACGAGCTCTTGTAGATGCAGTGTGACCTACTGAACTGACAGTGTTGCCTTTTTTTATTTTACGTATATACAGTGTGAGTAGACATTTTTCATCTGTGGATCAAACAATGCAGTGTGACCATTCTTTGTAAAGCTACTGAACAGTACTGTACTATGGTACTGTCTTTTTTACTATGCAATGTGGCTCTAACGTTTTCATCTGTGGATCAAGTCATACACTGAGACCATTCTTTGGAAAGCTACTAAACAGTATTGTACTGTGGTGTTGTTTGTTCTACTATACAGTGCCAGTTCTAACTTATGCATCCGTGGATACAGTTCATTGAAAAGCTATTGGGAGTCGACAAGATCATATTGCGTGCTACTCAGTTGAAACTTCGGTCTTTTCCAAGTTCCATACTAGATGTGAAATAGAATCGAGTGGAAAAATTCAATTTGTCCAGCTGACTGAACAAAAGCAGTTGCGTGACAAAGTAGTACCGAAACGTGACAATAGCTGCTTTTCAATCGAAGGAACGAAAAATAATACTCTCGAAACGGCCAAATCAACTTTCTTTCTCAAGTTGTCAACACTTCGTCTCTGATTTGATACACTGTATTAAATTCACGTGAGGTAAATGATGTAAGTGATTCCATATTTTGGATCGAAAGAGGATTTCGGAAGACGGGAGTCGAACCTGATCTGAAAACGAAATTTACATCAAAGCGCAAATTCAATGGCGTCACGCCACCGAAAACGGAGAGAGCCAAATTCGTTACTGGAGTGTGTGAGAGTCGATATTTCTAGCTTCTCAGTAGTTTACTCAGGGATTTTGTAGGGATTGTTATATCTCAGCGCTGGGCAGATCTAAACTCATTCCTACTCCATGAAAATTACTTTTGTACTACGTCTGGGCGCATTGCGAAGGATTTATACGCGTTGCTATAAATAGAATCGACAAAAGTCCAATGAAATTCTTCGTTAAAAGCGGCTCTCTGCAAAAAAGGCATTTCAAGAATGTGGTGTTAATTCACAGCCATTCCCGAGCATAAAATGGACTTAACATAGAGCGAGGAAAGATTCGGAAAGACTTGTGAGGTTTTGCCGATGAATAAAAATTTGAATTGAATTTGCTGCGCTAAAAACTGCTCAAATCAGGAAATACTGAGTTTTATATACCCCCTGTCTAAAATAATACGCGCGTCAACAGTGGTCGAATTTCCTTGATGGGTGAAATTCATTGTATCTTGACCAATCAGAGAGTGGAGTAAGCCCGTGGGGTTTTTCGCAATGTGGCGTGAGATCAGCGGCTCAGAATAGTTTAACCCCCCTATAAGATATATTGAAGGTGTGGCTAAATGCTAGGCGATCTACCCGCGGCCATTTCCTGACATCGGAGTCTGTTGGTAGTGGCCCAGAAAGAGGAATAGTTTATTTGGTCTTGGAAAGGTAAGGGAGAAATGTCTACTTTTTGAAAGCTCAAGGCAGAGACTGTACTTAAAGCAAGGAGCTGTGTGAGTTTTTTGAGTCGAAAACGCGCCAGAAAGTACCACATTGCTGCATAGAAGCGAAGCGGTCAGAATAGTGTATTCTTGAACGTTATTTCATGATCCCAGCCGTTCCAACCCCTTTAGCCAACCATAGAAATACAGCGACATTTTTCGCTTGTTCAACTGATCTTTATCCAGTGCTTAGTGGTTCTTCCTTTGGCGGAGTATGTAGTAGTGTTTGCCAATGGTGCGTAAACTGCCCACCTTACATGTGGCGAGCTTTCGGACAACTATTGTTTCAAACTGGATTTTCAAAGTTTCCTCGATTCAGTCGTATCCAACCTTGGTATTGGCCTTAAATTAGTCAAGTTGTTGCTTCATTTTAAAACTCAACAAGTATGGACGAAACCGCCTCTTCGGCGTGGGTTGAAAATAGAATTTTTGCTTCGACAAATGCAAGCGCCAACAAGCCGGTTCCCGGTTTTCGGTCAACGAATCTGTAACCTTCTTGTCCACACCTTAATCAATTTGGGAAGTTATTTTTTATGT
The DNA here is from genome assembly GCA_949710005.1 of Ricordea florida. Classification (NCBI taxonomy): domain Eukaryota; kingdom Metazoa; phylum Cnidaria; class Anthozoa; order Corallimorpharia; family Ricordeidae; genus Ricordea; species Ricordea florida. Next base: position 22,986,112 of record OX453285.1, read on the forward strand.
TTGTCCCTAAACGGAAGGCTCTACGATACGTTTTTCTCTTGGATGCTTTCGTACAGACCTTTATATTTCTTTCCTTATAAGTTATAGCGTGATCAAGTCTTCTCGAAGGGGTAAGATTCGATTTTTTTTCTTTGCCTAGTGCTCTTCGAACAAACTTCGTTGTCAGCTCGCCATTCTAAATTACGGCCTTTATTTTGTAGAGAGTGCTTTGAATTTGCTGTTTTTTCCTTCAAAACTAAACTTTTGCGTTGATGATAACTGGTTATACTACCTTCGACGGGCGAGTTATTCATTCTTGATAATTACGTTGTCTTATACACGCCCTCCCCTATTTCTTGGTGCTTCTAATTTTCTGTACAGTATAAAATCACCCCGGTTTGAAAAAAGCGTGATTTTAAACTAGGGAGGGTAGGTAACAAGTGTGAACTGTCTCTGGAAAGACGTTTTCGTTATAATATAAATATGAATTGTGTTCAAATTGGATGCAATTCTGTTCTTGGGAGTGAAAATTGTTTATGATGTCTTGAAATGAAATAATTTAAAAGATGTGTTATGGAGACAATATATTATGTAACCCTTGTGTAAATGTTTTTGATGATTGTTCAGACCATGCTGTTGTAGTTGTCTGCACAGGGCACAACATTTTTAAGAATGCTATTTTGCTTGCATAGACTAGGGACTTAGAAATGATCCCCTCAGCCAAATTGAATACTTTTCCAGCCGGGTGTTGAGTTTCAACTCAGTAATTATGTTTTCATTCTCATGTAGAGCCATACTGATATCAGAAAATGTGTGTGAAAACAGTATATGAAATTTCATATGTGAACTGTGGAAGAGATTTAACAAGTGACAGATTATTGCAGTCATGTAAGCAACTTAAGAAGTGACAAAGAGAAGGACTGAAAAGATTCTGACTTGAACAGGACTTTTAGAACAGTTGTCGTGATGTGCATTTCTCAAAATCCCCAAAACATTCACTGTTTTTTCCCATTTGGTTCTGTGTTTCTTAAATTTAAGACTTAACTTTTGCTGATATAAATAAGTTCTGTGGTCTCACGACAGAGTCACTTGGGTGGTGGTCGCGACGTTTCCACTGCTTACTGCTTGTCTTCTTCAGGCCTGAAGAAGACAAGCAGTAAGCAGTCAAAACATCACCACCACCACTCAAGTGGCCCCATCACGAGACCATTGAACTAATTTATATTATTATTGAAGTTACGACGTTGAATAACAGTCTTCCATAACATTAATAAGTAAACCTCTTGCTGTTGATAATTAGAGTTTTACATTAGTGCAAGAGTTTTTCTTGCGTGTTGTATTAATGGGAAGATTGTGAAGATATAATAAGTGTTTCCCAATACAAATATACTTCCTGCCTTGAAAGTGCCAACTAAGCACCTCAGTTAGTCAGAGGCTTGCACCAGTAAATGTTGCAATTGATTCAGAGACAGCCCACAGTTCATATACAGTCGACTCTCTTTTAACCAACCGCCCTTGGTGCAAGAAAAAGTGGTTTCTTAATGGAGGTGGTTGTTTAACTGAGACGTGAAGTTGCTGTGTAAAGCAATGCATGAAAACCTTACAGTTAACTCTTCTCTTTGCAGTTAGAATATTGAAACATGACAGCCATTAGAAAAAAGTTGGTTATTGTTGGTGATGGTGCATGTGGGAAGACATGTCTACTTATTGTGTTCTCCAAAGATCAGTTTCCCGAAGTTTATGTGCCAACTGTGTTTGAAAACTATGTGGCTGACATCGAAGTTGACATGAAAACCGTAGAGCTAGCATTGTGGGATACTGCAGGCCAGGAGGATTACGACAGACTTCGGCCTCTCTCCTACCCTGACACAGATGTCATATTGATGTGCTTTTCGATTGACAGTCCTGACAGCTTGGAAAACATACCAGAGAAATGGACCCCAGAGGTGAAGCACTTCTGTCCGAGTGTACCCATCATCTTGGTTGGTAACAAGAAAGATCTGAGAAATGACGAGAACACAAAGAAAGAGTTAGCCAAGATGAAACAGGAACCAGTCAAACACGATGAAGGACGGACCATGTCTGACAAGATAGGTGCCTTTAGTTATATGGAATGCTCAGCTAAAACCAAAGATGGTGTTAGGGAAGTTTTTGAAACCGCCACAAGAGCGGCTCTTCAAACAAAGAAGAAAAAGAAGGGCAAATGCCTTATACTGTAAAATGGTTGGACTCATTTATTGGAACTTTGCTCTGACTTACCAGATGTTGACATAACTTGATGTATACGTAGGCAGTTGTTTTGGCAACGCTGAGTGGGTCAATCTATAAGAAGGAAATCTCCTTTCTGAAACAGAAAGAACAGTTTTGTAGTTCGCAGATATTAATTTGAAGTATTAGTATTGTAAACAGAACCACCACCATCCAAAGAGTGGTCTCAAGATTGTTAGGATTTGCATCACCAAGTTTTCACTTTCAATTTCATTTGGGGTGCATGCAAAGCCTATCACTATTAGTAGTCTTCAACATGAAATGTTTGTATTAATAATTTGTCAGATGTATAAAGAAACCTTGCTTGACTCCCGTGCCAAATAAATCACCTGGTTGTCTTATTTTGTGAAGTATTCTGACTGTTAGTTTCTTTTGTCCTAATCGTGGAATGCTCAAATTCAAAAAGCCAGTTTTTCGCCTTTCATTGACATTGATTGGTCACAATGTGTTAGCCGTTTTACTCTCAAGATTTAAGTAGGGATTCTCTTCAGTGTGCTCTTAACCCTTAAAGTCCCAGTGGTGACCAGCATCCAATTTCTTATGACAATATTCACTGTTCATCAACCATTCAGGTTATGAGAAAAATGATCACCAAAAAAGAGTTGTCTTGATATTTAAACAAATTCTCCGCACTAGTGACATAACAAATATATGAGAACAGTTAGGAGAAAATGAATATTGATATTGGGACTTAAAGGGTTGAGTTCTTCTTTGTATGTGTGAAGAATTTGATGTTTTATCACCTGAAAAGTGATAAATTGCTCGATTCTCTTAAATGTTTCCATAATGCATTGTACTGTTAAGAGAAGTTGCATTTTGGTTATGTGTAGGAGGAAAAGGGTTAATTAAATAGTTGTCCTACAGTCTTGCTCCTGATCTTGGCAAGATGCTATAGAAGTGACCTGTGACCAGGGCTGAAGAGAAGGTGGTGCATATTTCTAGTTAAAGTTATATTTTTACAGAAATGTCAGACCAGACCATTGCCATACTAGGGTGTTTCCTCAAATTAAGAATTCTGTTATCCTAAAGAAAGAATAGTGAATTTTCTCGGAAGAAATCTGTTGCATTGAACATTTGGACCGAAAAAATATTGTCAGTGCATAAAAATTGGATGTGCATAGCAGCTTACATGTATGTTGTCATCTAGACTATTCAGTTATTAGTACAGAAAGACATTGTCCACGCAAGTAAAAGCTATTTTTAAAACAAGTTTGAATTATAATTATTGTGTTTGTAATTTGTAATGTAATTGACGTTGTTGATTCTCGCTTAAAAAAATTGAGGTATACTTTTCAGTTTGACCAATAAAAATATGGAAAAGATAAAGGTAACAGAGTCGTATGAGGTGAACGAAAATTTTAGCAACTACTTAAGGGTGTGTTCCTTTGGTATGTTCCGGATATGGATTTGTGAGATCCAAGATCACACGGATGATGGAGCATTGAATAAACTGATGAATCTACTTTTACAGAGGATTCTCGGTTCCCTTTGTGCGCCACGATGCCTGTGATATCGGATCACAAATCCAGGTTTGGCACTCGGCCGAAGGAAGAAGGAAACACCAATCGACTGCGCTTTGAAATATTTTGTATGAAAGGTAAAGCAAAGATTTACTGGCCTTGCGAGCTTCATTATGTGGTCGGTCATTAGCATGCATGGTGAGGTGAATCCTGAGTTCTGATTGGCTACTCGAGGGGGCAAGATTAGCCTATCTGACCCGCACTGTATTGTGCGTTTTGTCGTGAGAAACAAAACAAATAGCCAGCTATTAAATCCTTTATTGACTAAGCAGATCAATGTCAGTATCTGGACATCTGTGCACCTACCCCTCCCCTAACCCAACATTAATGCTAACATTTAAACTTATTATAACTTGTTGGGTTATGGGAGGGGTAGGTGCATGCACAATTGCCCAGCTACTGACATTGATCCGACTTGTTCTGTCGATATGGATGGGTATTAGCTTTGTTTTTTAATCCCTGTTATAGACCTTGATTATGCTGACCTCACTTGGTCGGTAGCATGCCAGTCAGCATACAGTGTGACCGTTTTGTTAAACACCACTGCAAGTTCTCTACCTTGGTACTCTTTGTTCTAACATTTTTATCTGTGGATCAAACCATGCAGTGTGACCATTCTTTGTAAAGCTACTGAACAGTACTGTACTGTGGTACTGTTTGTTTTACTATACAGTATGGTACTAACTTTCTGTGGATCAAATTTACCAATGCAGTGTGACCATTCTTTGTAAAGCTACTGAACAGTACTGTACTGTGGTACTGTTTGTTTTACTGAACAGTGTTGATCTAACTTTTTTATCTGTGGATCAAACCATGCAGTGTGACCATTCTTTGTAAAGCTACTGAACAGTACTGTACTGTGGTACTGTTTGTTTTACTATACAGTATTGTACTAATTTTCTGTGGATCAAATTTACCCATGCAGTGTGACCATTCTTTGTAAAGCTACTGAACAGTACTGTACTGTGGTACTGTTTGTTTTACTATACAGTGTGGTTGTATCTTTTTCATCTGTGGATCAAACCATGCAGTGTGACCATTCTTTGTAAAGCTACTGAACAGTACTGTACTGTGGTACTGTTTGTTTTACTATACAGTGTGGTTGTAACTTTTTCATCTGTGGATCAATCCATGCAGTGTGACCATTCACTGGTAAGGTCCAACCAGTTCTTTATTGTGATGGGTATTGTTTACTAAATACACGACACATTCTGGCCTTACCTGCACCTGACCATGGGGTGCATGTGGCCATTTGCAAAGCTAGTTAACAGCGCTGTACCCTGGTGCTTGTTATGTCGTCTGAGAAAGATGGGGAGAGGGTGGGGCGCATTTGGGTTCCGAGAGGGGAGGGGTGCTCTTCATTCCTTACACCTTTTTTGAAACCATGAGGTCACTCTGACTACCATTTATAAAAGATCTATTTTGATCCACGTATAAATAAATTTTAACTGCCTGCTTTCTAGCATACAAATGAAAATTTACTCGACATGATTAAGATTTTTGACGAAAATGAGTTTTATCTTTAAAGGGAATTTGCTAACGATTCTAGTCATTCATCTTCAATGCTTTGAAATTACTCCTTGTATGAAAATAACCTCAAACTAATCAATAATGGTGTGCAGTTCTCAAAACAAAAATGGCAGCTGTATAAATATGAATGTGTATGAAATCTCGTATATTTCAGACACGGAAGAAAGATTCAGTAAGTGAAAAAAATTCAGGCTAGAATGGGATAAACAGTACCTGCTTTGTTACATACATTTATAAAGTAAAATTTAATAGTAGATTTACATATGTCTCAAATAATTATTTCACATGATGCTTTTCATTTCCATGCCTAATAGCAGAGTCCACCTTCAACCCCTTCTCAAACTCATCAATAATTCATAAGAGAAAGACAAAAAAAATCAAGCACTGTGACGTGTTTGCATATCTGATGAAACACGGTTCGTTTTTGCATCAGTAATTTTTCCTAAATAATTTCGTTCGAGAAACTATTCCAAACACACTCGATATTTGTGTTTCGTCACATACCAAACATCTCGAATCTGAGCGGGCTGGAATCCTGAATCCTCGAATTTGATTGGCTAATCACGCACTCGTTAACGTAAGCTTTTTACGGGCCGGATTTTTTTCCCCGCTGTAGCGACTACAGCTCGTTAAAAAGATTAATACTACAAAGTTAGCATATAGGTCGGTCCGTATAGGAAAAAACTGTGCCCTTGGTCTTGAGAACGGTCATCTGCCTTCGGCCTGGTAGGTACGTGGTGTAAGCATCATATAGTGGTTCCCCGTTAGTGAATATATGGCATACATTGCTCTCCATAGCCATACACGATGCTTACACCACGTACCTACTTTCGGCCTCGAGCCGTACGCAAGACCTCGGGCACAGTTTTTTCCCACACGGATCTCCCGCTAGGTAAATAACATGTATGAACTTGTGTTTGATATATTGAATCCATCTCTAAAAGGTATCACATTTAACGGTTACACCATGGGTGGATTATAAGACATATAAATATGTGAATAGTGTCAACGCAAACTTTAATCGTGATCCCTACGAATGATAACAACGTGAAAGGACTACTTCATGTAACATACATTATAAGGTACTATTACTGCTGACTGGTTAATATTCTCTATAAAGGATGTCCAGCAAAAGTCACGGTGAGTAAAATTGGAAGGGTTCGAAACTGACCAATCGACGATTGGTTCGATGAAACGAATTTTTTGGTGTGAGCAGATGTTGACTTCTCATTCTTGTGTTGTATAAACGAGCTTGAACGGTAAATCTGGAGAAGCTTAATTTCATTTTAGACAAGGGTTTTGTTGAGCTCGGTCTATAAACGGCCGTGAAGCCTGGTTCACACTTGTGAGATAAGCACAAGCATATGCGCACGTATGAGCACAAGGATGTTCACACTAGCGAATTACGCATGCACAGTGCGATGGTTGAATTCTTGCGCTTTTGCTCCTGACTATCTCACACCGGACCCCACTTGTGAAGTGAGCTTACCACGACAACAAGAAAAAGATTTTTTTTTCATGTGCTTATGCTTGTGTTTATTTCATCTCGGTCCGCACTAGCGTCTCCTTGTGCTTTTGCTTGCGCTTACGCTTTTGCTTATCTAACAAGTGTGAACCAGTAAGAGTTCGAGTTTTATACAAGCCAAAGGTCAACGAGGCGCGTGGGGCCGAAGTTACTAGAGACTTTACGCAACAGGACGGCTGAAAGACTCAGGACAACATAATGTCGTAAAAATGTCGCGTAAGAATGGGAATGCACAGTCTCGCGCGACATTTTTTTCATCATTTTAACCCAATAAGTATAAATTTCTGTCTTATAAAGAAGTTTGTTTTTTTGGGGGGGAGGGGTAGATGTGGTAGGGGCCAAGGAATTTGTTCCAAATTGCACTTTAAATCATATGATGACTTGTTGATAATTTATATGCAAAACGTTATTTTCCAATTTCTTCCTTCGATGACAACTTTTCTCACGCAATGTCAACATTCTTCACTGTTAACGACTAAATGGCATTCTCTCAGCTAATCAGCATGTTGAAATTTTTGCATAATACATTACTAAGATCAAAACAGTCTTACAGGTGAAAATATGAGGTGTTGCGCTTCAGTTTTATCCTTGGTTCAAATTGTATTTTCTTTTGTTTCAAACTCATTATCATATATTATGATAGCAAAAAAACAAAGAAAAATAAAATTAAACCAAGGAAAAACAATGAACCACAACATATACAACATAAAACATGTTACATGGACCAGGTTCCTAGATCGTGGACATAAAAACCTTTTACTTGATATCAATTTTCCTGCTCTAATTACAATGGAAAATGTGCTCATTAGCAATGGCCAAGTGCCCTTATCCACCCTCCCCTCCCCTAGCTGTTACACCAAGCTTAGCCCAAGCGCACGTTTCTGGAGACTCTAAAATCTTTGAGGGGTCCGAAAAACAAACATTCAACAATTTTCTTTACTTCCTAGTGTGATCAAGATGAAACAACGTCTTTACAATATCAGTGTAATATCAAGCAAAGGGATGATGAGAATTGAGAAAATCATCGAGTCAGATGTTGATTAAACAACAAATTCACCAAACCTTCATAGAAAGAAGCGTATGCCATTCCATTACGAGAATTACTACTCTGATCTTAGAAATGAAATGGTTCACGTCTTTTTATCCAAGGGAACAAAGTTCTGCCTTCTGGCAAAGTTAAATGACCAAACGCGTTTTTGTTATCAAACTAAAAAGTCAATTGCTGTGGCTGATAGGTGACTGGATCTTCAAAAAGGGCCAAAAAGGCCTGCAGAAAACCATATGTTTAAATACACATCAATTCCACCTCAGCAGAAAATATGAAAATTAATTTAACTTTTATGACGATTCTGTATCTGACATTTATACGCACATAGTTGCGTCATCCTTATTACGCCTGCGCAGAAATCACCGCGAAAGTGCTTGTGATACAAAAGCAAAATTCAATGTCCGCCGTTCATTGCCAAAGCATGCGTAGGCGGTCTTAGTAGGTCAGCGTACTCCTGCAAGGCTTCTCGCAAAGCTCGCCGGACTTGCGTTGAGTTACAAACACAACATTCAGCGAGTCGAGGATACAAATCAAGGGCTTGTTGCCAGATCCGCTTATCCACTGCAAAAAAAATAGTAGAGTTTTAAAGATTAAAAAGCAATTTTGGATCGGAATACACTCGAATCTGAAATATTTAGCAAACCGTGAGCATAATTTTAGAGAGCTACCGTTGCTATAGAAATCGAAATCACATTTTAATTGGCTGGTTGGGGGCAAGGCACTGGAGGTGATTTGCTGATTAAAATTGAACTGATCGATAAGAAATAATAAAAATAGGTAAGCATTGCATGCATATGGCTACTGCATTTATTAAGTTTATTCGGACCTTTTTGCCACACCTATCGCCTTTCCTTGATTTCATTACTTTTACATATTCTCTTCTGAGTTGAAAAATAAATCGATATAAAAGCAAATTGTACTATGCATTGTGATTGGCTAAATACTAGGCACGAGCTGATTGGCTTCTTCACTCACTCAATCACTTGTGTTTCCTTTCTCCTGCATTATTTCATATGTGGTGGCCAAAAAAAGTGGAAAATAGGGCATTCGAGAAGAGGAAAACTTCGCAAACTTACCAACTGTAGGGTTCTCTTGGACGGCTCTTTTCAAGGACGAAAGAAGAGTGCTTATGGCCTTCATAACAAATGACATTTCCGCCATACGAGTTCTGAATAAAAAAAATTGATAAGAAAAATGACAATTCATAAATATTTCTTCTGAAATTGTTGTGAATTGCCCACAATCAGGCTACTGAACTGTTTATTTACTATACAGTGTGGTTCTAACTTAGTCATCTGTGGATCAAACCATGCAGTAGCTATTCTTTAGAAAACTACTGAACAGCACTGTACTGTGATATTGTTTGTTTTACTATTCAGTGTGGGTCTAACTTAGTCATCTGTGGATCAAACCATGCAGTAGCTATTCTTTAGAAAACTACTGAACAGCACTGTACTGTGATATTGTTTGTTTTACTATTCAGTGTGGTTCTAACTTAGTCATCTGTGGATCAAACCATGCAGTGTGACCATACTTGGGAAAGTTACTGACGAGTACTGTACTGTAGTACTGTTTGTTTTACCTCGGTAACGGGCATTTCCCACTTAGCTTTTCATCTTCAACGTATTTTACTAACACCTCACTGCACCGTCTCAACAGAGAATCCAATGCGAGCTCTGATACTTTGCCATCTACAAAAAGGACACACGCCTTAATATACTGGTACAAGGCAGAATGATAAGTCAACCAACAGAAGGACCGTTGTTGATAAAAATTGCCTCATTAGCTTCTGTATCTCAGTCTATGATAAAGCTACAGAGATAATAATAAAAAATTCGTAGAAATTTGATGCTGATGGGGTATACACTTTAAGCGTGAAGCAGGTTTAAAAACTGGGAAATTAACAAAGCTTGTATGAAATCATTGGCGTTTTCGCCACCAAATAGTTTGGTAAGTGGTAAAGCCGCTGTCTAAGGCTTACAAAAAGTGGTGTAAAAAGTACTTGGTGACGTTGTGCGTTTTAAACATGGTCGTCAGATCTCTCCGTTAAACTTTAACCAGGGTAAGCCCATATATAGTAATAACTGACGTATTCACCTGGCTGATCCACACGCTGGTCTACTTCCGGTGTACCATTAACGAATGAAAACTGTAGAAGAGTCTCGAAGCATGATTTGGCAAACTCTTCGCGGAGTGGAAATCCGTTTGCATCTGTTCCTGACAAAAAGGTCGCAAATCTATAATTACGTTCATTCTTGTAGTGATGGTATTGGAGTTCAATTTTTCATTTATTTGCTTAACTGAGTTTTTCAAAAATTTCAAATTGCACAAGCCGCTTCGGCAGGTCAATTCTCGCTTTGCTGCTGTTTCCGAGAGAAGTGACTAAGGTTGGATCAATATCAGTTTCTGGGCAACTGTGCACCTACCCCTCCCCTAATCCAACAAGTTATAATGAGTTAAAAAGTTAGCGTTAATGTTGGTTTAGGGGAGGGGTAGGTGCACGGTTGCCCAGAAACTGATATTGATCCCTAAGGTTGCACCATTGGTATATACTAAGGGACGGACCATTAGAAAAGTGATAAGGGATAAGGGGGGGGGGGGATTTTCAGCTTGCACGAATTTTTTTTTCGCTCACTGCCTGTGCAGGAATTTTTTTTTTCAGGTGAACCCCTCTGCACGAATTTTTTTTACTACGTGTGAAAAAGTCACAATTGGACCTTCCTTCTGCATGATTTTATTTTTTACCTTCTTCTTTGCACGAATTTTTTTTCTTGGCATTTTCCCTTGCATGAATTTTTTTTGTTCCCCCCCCCCCCCCCCCATCACGTTTCTAATGGTCCGTCCCTAAAACAATTATTCTCCTCAATCTCCGTGAATAGTGGCTTTAGAAATATTTACTTCAATATTAGAGAATAATTATTAATATTTGTATCAAGTAGCTATAGTGTACAGGGCATTTACTCAAAACGAATGCCAGTCTGTTGACGGTACATACCACTAAACGTAGCATCTGCTGCAGAGTGAATTGATCCTCGGTTCAAAAGCGCCATCACTCTAGCCATAAAATCCCTGGGGAGAGCGCCACAATGAGGCAAGATCTCCTCCCGGATCATGCGCAATAGCTGCCGAACATAAAAACAAACGGTTAAAAAATATCTTGATGTTAGATAACAAAGAGATCTCGACTCCCCGTTCTCACAATTTCAAAGTGTGACCATTCTTTGCAATGCTACTGAACAGTACTGTATTGTGGTACTGTTTGTTTCACTCTACAATGTTGTTCTAACTTTTTCATCTGTGGATCAAACCACGCAGTGTAACCATTTGTGAAGCTACTGAACAGTATTGCACTGGTTAGTTAAGACCTGTTTACGCGTATCATTTGCGCAGCCGCTTCACAATCAAGGTTCCGTATGTCACGACAAACCTTAATATCAAGCTCTTCGTCCGCTTGATGCTGTTCCAAAGATTGACTTTCCGGGGGACTCCTGTGGGGTTAAAATGGAAATAAGGTACATATACGTATTCATGGCTCGGGAGGAGGGGTGGAGTGGGGAGTTTCGTAGTTTTCAATCCCTCTTTAGTTTCATTACCTACGGAATAAAGGGTAAGAGATCTGGGAACAAGATAGGTGACAAGACTGTCAAGCCAGCGTCGTGCCTCGGCTATACACCTCTTGGCAAAATTTTGGCAACCAATCAGAAACAGAAAAGTTACATTCTTGTTGCAATAAAAACGTTCCCGCCAGTTTTCACGCGGTATAAGGAAATTCAAGCACTCGCGTTTTTGAGGCGTGGACAGCAACCGGAAAAGAATATTTCGCGTGCCACGACAGTGATGTCTCCCAGATTTTTATAGCGATCATTTTTAATGGAGAAAAGATACTAATCAAGGTAAATATGGTTGTGTGAAGACAAGTTAAAAGGGGAAACAGTTTACATATGACTTACATGTCAGAAAAGAGGAAATCCTCCAGAGCAGAAGCTAGCTCGTACCACATGGTCCTGAATGAATCTATGGAAAAAGAAGTCAATCTAGTTAAGACATTTGATCCCCACAAACCCTTACATGGGCGGATCCAGGATTTCAAAAGGGGGGGTGGATGGATGGCGGGTCGACCCGCCATCTTGGAAATTACCCACAAGACCCTGGGAACGAGGTTGCCATCAAACCTGAGCATCGACTGAGCACATGGGTTGGTAAGCGCGAACGTTTCCCTGCAAATTTCGCAATAAACAACAACCAGACATGAGCGAGAGCTAATTTTTCTTTCTTTATTTATTTTCTATTTCAAATAAAGTGACATTTCGAATTATTTTTTTTACTGAAAAATGGGGGGTGGATATCCACCCTATCCACCCCCCCTGTATCCGCCCCTGCCTTATAATGTATTTGCTCAGAGTTAAACAAACATCCAATATTAAACAATTAGATTATGAGCTCGAGATTTCTATCACGCCTAGAAATCGAGAGCGAATAATCTAATTGTTTTAGTATAAATCTACTAGTCGTTCAAAACTTTGTCTTTTTTTGGAACAGCCTCGACCAGTAAACTGTCTAAATCTTCTTCACGGACACTTCAAAAACGTGAAGAAGCGGCCGCCATTTTGTTAGCAAGAGCACACAGCTACGCTACTCACTGTCTATCACAGAATAGATAGTGGGTAGCGTAGCCAAACAGAGCGCGGCATTTCTGATAGAACGCTAGTAGATTTATACTAAACAGAGGATATTACATGGCCGCCTGGAGTTACGACATTTCAGATTTCTATTCACGTGTAAAAAGCGAGGGAAAGGTGCAGATAAACCAGTCAAGTTAAAACAAGTCTTGACCGCTGTCCAGAGGATTTCCACCAAGAATTTACAACCAATCAAGAACAGCTCCCGCACTTGAAACTTGCGACACGTTTTTACTTTGCGCGGTCATTGGTCCTTTGTACTATGTTCATCTATTATGATTGTGCCAATATAATTAATCAATGAACCTCAAGATTTTCTTTAAACCTTAACCCTTGCTTGACAGTTACGTAAAGTGTTAGACAGAATTTCACCTGGGTGGGCAAGGGCCACATTAAGTCCGGTGCGAATAACAGTCATCAGTGAATCCACGGCCAGCTTCCACGTAGACTGGGACGAGCAACTGTACTTGAGCCGAAGCGGGTTGTGTAGAGACTGGAAAGAAAAAGAGCAGTTTGTTAACCCAAAACCCAGCAGTTTGGAAGCCGTCAACGTTACTCTAATCCGCGTTGGTATTATTTGTTCTACTCTACCGTGTGGTTCTATCTTTCTCATCTGTGGATCAAACCATGCAGTGTGACCATTCTATGTAAAGCTACTGAACAGTACTGTACTGTGGTACTGTTTGTTCTACTCTACCGTGTGGTTCTATCTTTCTCATCTGTGGATCAAACCATGCAGTGTGACCATTCTATGTAAAGCTACTGAACAGTAATGTTCTGTGGTACTGTTTGTTATACTATACAGTGTGGGTCTAACTTTTTCATCTGTGAATCAAACCATGCAGTGTGACCACTCTTTGGAAAGCTACTGAACAGTACTGTACTGTGGTCCTGTTTGTTTTACCACAAATTATTTCCAAACCTTTATAATCTTCTCCAGCACCTTTTCCTCGATCACAGCTGGCGTAGAAACGCACTCTTTGTAAAGGTCCACAACCATTTTCAAACACGTTTCGGAAAACGGCGTCAGAGAAAGAATCACCCACTCTCCCTTTTTTCGCCTCGATGTTCCATCCCCGCTGGGCGTGTCATCTACTTTCGGAGGTTCCGTGGCGTAGTCAAAGAACTGAAGAAGCAGAGAAAATATCGTGGGGTACATTGGCTGGTTAGAAACGTGTAGAACAGAACCAGTAGAGTTTGGAAGCGGCTCACGAAACACGTCTACAGCGTCAATAATGGCGTGTTGAAGAGGCGTTAAAATAGTGTCTTGAAACGACGGAACTAAGAACGGTGATTGGTCCGTGGGAACAGGAATTGTCAACGACCTCTGCAGAATTTTCGCGAGCTTCTGTAGGTCCGCCAACCCGAATCGACTGTAAATTCGCGTGAAAAGAGAAGGAAATATTTGTACTAGAGCGGCGAGAAACGCCTGTGCGGGACAAGTTCTGTTGGTAGTGATTTTGCCTGATGAATCTCTCTTAGTCCTTGTAAGGTTCGCATCAGACATACTGCTGTTGCCAATATTGTACCAAACGCGCCAAGCGTTCGTCCAGAGATTCAAATCTTCGTCCGCCGCCTCGCAAAACTTCGGCTTCACTTTCAGCTTCGCCCCTCCTTTCGGCGAAGTTCGGCCCTGAGCGTTTCCAGCGGAACTTGGATTCGTACCTATGTCGTGACTCTCCGAGGAGTCTTGAACAATGTCCTGAAAGCTCTTGAGCGCCGCCAATGCAACTTCAGCGGACTTGCTCAACGCGGCTGATTCGACGAACTCCAAAAGTAGCGCCCAGGCGCGCGGAAATTCATCGAGAGCCGCCAACGTTTGGCGGCGATTATTGAACACGCGCGCTACGCCGCTTAGGGTCAACACACGTGTTTCCGCCCATTGTTTTTCCGCTGTATCACGTGAATGGTGAATGAGGATTTTCCCCTTTGATGTGACCGAGTCGCTCGGAGGTGGTACATCGGCTGCTGAAGTAGACATAGCTTTCACTTGTTCTAGCAATGGAAATAAAACCTACCGAGAGGAAAAACGAAACTTCTAAAGTTTTCAGCACAAAAAAAGGACGACGAAAATCAATAGAGCACACTTAGCGAAAGACTACAATCAACAATGTGATATTCAAATTCTTTGGTTTCAAGGCGTATCTAAGGCAAATGGCTCAGCCACGTTAACCCTCGGAACTTCGACGTGACAGAGCGAGCGACAAAACGGACGAAAACAAATCAACTATTTCAAAAGGTAAGAAAAGTTTCTTTGTAACTGAGTTCAAAACCCTCGATGACTCTCGGGTTTCAATATGCGGTTTTTGTGATTTAAACAGTTAGCTTCTCAAAGCGATTTGACTCCAACTGAAAATGGTTTGAACCCAGGGCTGGGTTATTCGAAGCAGGGTTAAAGTAACCAAGGTTTAGTGCGAAACTTAAATGCAGATACGAGAGCTTAAAAAGCACATTCAGTATACTTCTTTTTGACTACAATTTGATGATTGCATGCTCTGAATAAAAAAATAGGGAAAGTTATCGGGGAAAATGCTTTTTAACAAGAGGAAAAGAAACACGGGTTAAAATTTAACCCTGGATTAGCGCTAATCGGCCTTCAAAAAACTGACCCCAGCAGTCTCACTAGTTGATTGTTGAGTTTGTGGGTGTAAAGGACGGACCATTAGAAAAGTGATGGGGGGGGGGGGGGGGAACAAAAAAATTCATGCCAGGGAAAATGCCAAGAAAACAAATTCATGTAAAGAAGAAGGTAAAAAAAAATTCATGCAGAAGGAAGGTCCAATTGTGACTTTTTCACACGTAGTAAAAAAAATTCGTGCAGAGGGGTTCACCTGGAAAAAAAATTCCTGCACAAGAAGTGAGCGAAAAAAAAAATTTGTGCAAGCTGAAAACTCCCCACCCCCGCCCCCCATCACGTTTCTAATGGTCCGTTCCTAAATAGTTCTGAAAAGAAATGTCGTTGATGACGTTGACTGTGACGTTTCGACAACCTGAGCGGAAGTCATCATCAGAGTCAAGTGATTTACATGTCGTCAGGTGACGGTATGTCTTATTCCAAATCATAGTTCGGTTTTCAACCCACCCGCCAAAGAACCGTGTACCACGTGACATTCTCCAGTAACGAGCCATGCGCACTGACGGTAGAGAACAATGTTTGACCGGCGCTTTTCCGGACTGCCGGGCGGGGATCAACGCACAGCTCCCCGAGTTTTGCGTAGAGACACATCCACTGACGGTCCGAGGGGGACACCGGTTTGTCGTATTTTGCACCATCGGATCCAGCTTCCTCCGCTAGTTCCAGCTCGGCGCGGATTTTTTCGCGGTGTTGCGACAAAAAGTCCGAGATGTTCCACTGGAGCAGAAGAGAACCAGAACAAAAACAAGGTTCAAATTTATGCACGCAATTTCAAATTTTTGCACTCTATAACAACTTTCTGCACTGTTTGTGATTAATTCACCTCCTCTCAGGCGATCAGCGCGTTCAAATTCTTGCATGTATATTGTAAAAAGGTAAAGGCGCACACGAGCAACAGGAGGCCCACACGGCCGGAGCTTATCCCGGTTTCAATAGCATGAAGCACCTGGGAGTATCATTACTCCCATCTGCATGGGATGCTTGTCCATCGCAGGGTCACCCCCAGCATTATATCGCTAGTACCCATTTATACACCTGGGTGGAGAGAGACAGTGTGGAGTAAAGTTTCTTGTCTCAGGAAACAACACAGTGCCAGCACCAGGGATCGAACTCCACACCTTCTGCTCGGAGCTCAAACGCGCTAACCACTACACTACTGTGCCTCCATGCATATTGTTACCACTGAGATATTAGGAGTTTCAGGAGCATACTACCCATACCGCACTTACCAACAGTCCAATGGCAGTCAAGCTAATATTCAGTTCCTGCGGCTGGAGGCCGAATTTTCCCGCCACATCGACCACCACTTTTATACACGTGCAAGGCATTAGGGGAAGGAAATCTGTCACTACCAACTGTAAGCTCTGAAAAGCCACACGGATAAGGCCTTCACTGGAAAATATACAAAAATAAATACAGGATATTACATTGAGGCGCAAGATATGAATTTCAATTCGGATGATGTAAACAAAATTGTTTACACCATGAAATTTGAACAAGGAAGGAAAGCTACTGAGCATGGAAAGCACTGTACTGTGATACTGTTTGTTTTATAATACAGTGTGGTTCTATCTTTTTCATCTGCGGATCAAACCATGAAGTGTGACCATTTTTTGTAAAGCTACTGAACAGTACTGTACTGTGATACTGTTTGTTTTATTATAAAGTGTGGTTCTAACGTTTTCATCTATGGATCAAACCATGCACTGTGACCATCCTATGGAAAGCAACTGAACAGTACTATACTGTAGTACTCTTTTTTACTATACAGTGTGGTTTCATCTGTGGATCAAACCATGCAGTATAATCATTCTTTGAGAAGCTACTGAACGGTACTCTACGCCCACGTGGGCGTTCTGTGACACGTTGAATAACCTTTCACAAGATGTCTCACCCTTGTTGATTGGTCGCAGCTCCTATAACTCCCAGTACACAAAGCCAACCTTGACCAAGATTCTGACCCGTGGAATGGAGAATCTGTGAAAAATTGCAGGTTTATAAGCCATGCAAATCATTATTTTCAAAAGGGAACGAAGGCTCCTAAGCATGGAAAGTACTGTATTGTGGTACTGTTTGTTTTACTATACAGTGTGGTTCAATCTTTTTCATCTGTGGATCAAACCATGCATTGTAACCATTCTTTGCAAAGCTACTGAACAGTACTGTACTGTGGTACTGTTTGTTTTACTATACAAAGTGGTTCTATCTTTTTCATCTGTGGATCAAACCATGCAGTGTGACCTTTCTTTGCAAAGCTACTGAACAGTACTGTACTGTGGTACTTACTATTTGTTTTATTACACAGTGTGTTTCGAACTTTTCCACTTATGAAAGTATTACCTGCAGCACGCATTCTAACTGTTTGTAACGAATGTCCGAGAAACTGACGGTCGACATCTCTTGAAGCGGTGTCAACAACATGGATTGAAGTTGCTATCGAAAACAAACATAAACATAAGCCTGCTAAAAGCTCAAACTTAAACGTAGGCAAATTTTAACACAACTACTTATGTTAACAGAGAAGTGAGTAAACATTTAAGTGTATAAATCACTTTTCCCGTCTGGCCTCGTTGCACAGTCAAGAGAGCAACAGTAGATCTCTTGTGGAGCTCGTGGGTTCGACTGCCACGGCGGTCAAAAAAGTTTTTTCTTCGCCTCGTGTGGTTCTTCTTAGTTCCAATACTGGGGCTAACGCTCAGTGAGAATTTAAGAAATGATGTATGCCACTAAAATTTACACTCAGAATTGATTCTCTTTTTCTCCATTTACTTTAAATGTATTTTGTTATTTTATGTACCCATTTCCCAACTAGTCGTTTTTGTTCCTTGATCAGCTTTGAAATGGCGTGCGCGCCAAAATCAAAATCTCCGATTTGTCATTAGCGCATTAAAGAGGTAACAACTCTCCGCGTGTTACTCACCAGGTCTTGGGTCAATGGAGGATCATGGTCGTGCGTCAGAGCTGAACGAACCAATGATGTCAAGGCCTCGGCTCCCCACTCTCGCATCTTACTGTGAGAGTGTTGGCAAACCTGGTAAAAAAAAAAAACAGACAGAAAGCGTTATGTTGTGTACATAACTGCGATGATCAATCAATGTCATTGCAGAAAGTGTTGTGTACAGTTCACTAGGAAGTACGTCATGTAAAGTACATTGAATGTGTGCCGTAGAGCGCCACTGAAACACGCAAGGTAAATGGTGAAACATTGAATAAATGCTAAGAGTAAATTTTAGTGCTACAAATGACTTCCTGAAATTCCCACTGAGCGTTAACCCTAGTGTCAGCGATAAAACGAACCACACGAGACAGTGAAAAATTTGTTTGACCTCGGTGAATTTCAGGAAGTGATTTGTAGCATTAAAATGTGCCTTCATTCAGAGTTAACGCCGCATAAAGGACCGTTCATTTTTTACGAGGGAGGGGGGGCTGTTGCGATTCGGAAAGAACCATTTAAAATTGCATGACCCCCCCCTCCCCCCTCAGCTTGCCAATTTTTTTCAAATGCACCCCCCCCCCCTTGAAGCAGCGATTTCATTGATGGGCTGCTGTTAAAACATTATGCCATTTCAAAGTATTGCAAAAATATTTCAGGTGACCCCCCCCTTCCTCTATTTTTTCAGGATGGCCCCCCTCGAAAGCCGTTTTTCGCATGCCCCCCCCCCTCCTTCCTCGTAAAAAATGAACTGGAGGGAGCGAGATTATATATTGCAGAACTTCTCTTGGAGGAAGGGACCGATGAATGGTGCTTAACCGCGAAATGATATCTTCCTTTATTCGACAAGGCCAGAAAAGTCTGTACTAACCTCCAACAAATGAGCAGTCAGCGGTTTCCACAAGACGCGTGCTCGGTGAAGGTTGTTGAGGCCTGTTTCTAGCAATTTAGCTACGGCGAATAGTGATGGTTCCTAGATTACGACGGAAACAGAATATCAGGGAATTTCTCATACAGGAAATATCAGGAATTTCAAGGAACGCAGACCAGGGCAGTGAGCTTACAACTGAGAAATTGTCGCCTGGTTAATTTTTAGAAGACATCTAGGAATTGCTTCCGACAGACTACATTCCGTAGTCGTGGTTATTCGGTAGACTGTCGGATGACAACACCTCCCAAGTTTTACAACTAAAAACAATTTTTGATGTAAGATCAAACACGATGTATAGTGTTTCATCAGGTATCCAAACACGTCACAGTGCTTGATTCCTTTGTCCTTCTTAGTTCTCTCTTGTATGATTGATGAGTTGAAGCGTCTGTCATTTTGAGGATAAACTGCATCATAGCATTCAAAAAATGGTTTATCGAACGAGTAGTTCTAGCAGCGATTAAACGTCAGTTTGTCGATCTGTGTGCTTTGTTGTTTCTTCTCGCGGCGTGTAAAATCTATATCATAAAGCAAATGAGGCCTAAGCCGTGTATTTCACTGTGATAAAACACCACGGGCATTTGAGAACACGACTGGAATGTAGAAAACACAAGCCGCAGGCGAGTATTTTCTTCATCTCTCGAGTGTTCTAATTTTTGTATTAATTTTCGATTAATTTTCGTATGTATATCATTAACAACTGATCAAATGGTTTCGAGTGCAATTTTGTATAAATAAGTACTGTTAAATCTTTCAAAGACAACAAATTAGTCTTAGCAAAATGTACTTTTGCTCATTTATTCCAAATTGCACTCGAAACCAATTGATTACCAATACAAACTAACTCCTTTACGCACTGTAGCATTGTCAGGGCATGTACCTTGTTACTCTGTGCTTGTTCCATTGAAGTGGTTGATAATCTGCACAGAGCATCGACAAGATGGTGTAGTGCTACATCATCAAGATACCTGATGACGAAAAGAGACATATCAGTGTCATGCCCAGTGTAATTAACAATTATTCGCCGAAGGCGAAGTTATTATCAGTGAATATTCACCGGGACGAAGTCGAGGTGAATATTTACCGATAATCACTGAGCCTGAGGCGAATAATTGTTTTAGTATAAATACACAGGTGATTATTTCAAAAAAAAGAAAAGAAAAAGCATTGTACAACACGGAGAAAATTATTTCATCAAAAGCGCGCGAACGACTGGCAGCCATTTTGTTCGTCGAGGTGATTATCGGCCAATAATTAACAACTATTCACCAAAGTGGAGGTGGTTAGTTAATTATTAATATTAATAATAATATTAATATTAATATTAATTATTATTAATATTTTAATATTAATATTAATTATTAATATTATATTATTATTATATCCACCACTAGCCACCGACACTGAGGTGAATAGTTGTTTTAGTATATACTAAAACAGTGAGATAAGTGTACACAAAAAAAAGAAAAGGGCTCGGAAAATGGAGGACTTCTCAAATGACAATCCAACGCAGCGCCGATCGCCGTTAGTAATTTTTTGTTGTCCTGCCGTGCGTCTCGTTTTCTCGCTGAGAGAAAAAATTTTGTTTAGTTCTAGTGGCGACATTTCATCAAATGGAACTGCAAACCCTTTCTGTATTTGAAAGCATTCTGTAAAAAATATAATTCAACTTTGGTTCTCAAGTAAACAAGCGACATCAAATTTGGTTATGCAAGATTAATTTGCATTTGTAAACAAAACCTTTCTCGTTGCTTTTTACCGCTAAACTCCGGGTTAAAAACATAAGCCATTACCTCTGAACACGGCCAAGTCAAATTAAGTCGCTTTCTTGGAGTTTCCAGGGACTGCTTCGTTGTTAATTTGGATGATTTCTTCAATTGTCATGCATACATATTCGCCATATTCGCGCGGCGGAGCGAAAAATTCGCAAGTTGCTCGGAGGTAAATAGCACAGGATATTCGGAGTTTGACTAGCCAATCAGAGCGCACCTTCAACGCTATCCACTGTTTTAGTATATACTAATCCGAGATAGCGAACCAATCAGGGCGCGAGATTTTGTATAATCACCTGAGTATTTATACTAATATAATTTATTCACTTTCTTTGTTAGTTAGAGTTCGCACAGATAGGTACATTGTTAAGAACGCTTTGTGTCCTTTGTTTTACGTCAGTTATGTGAATAAATTATATTACACCGGCCATTTGGTCAACTCATTTCACTCTGTGGAGTTATTTTGAAATTTCCCTCTCCACATACATACGTCAGTAGAAGAATTGACTGTTAACTGACATACTTTGATGTCTCGAAGAGGCGTGATAAAATTGCAGCGAGCACAGGAAGTTCAGCCATCATTGCCTGTGTGATGACCTACAATCGATAAAACAACTTATTAATAAACAATAAATGAGTAGATAAAAGAAATTATGCACTTGCGCTCCGGATGGAAACATAACAAAAATTTGACAAAATATTATTTAGCAATTGTAATTACGCCTGAAAAAGAACTGGACTGGAACGGGATTCGAGCCTGCGACCTCGCAAACACTGGTGCGATGCTTCATCGATATCCGCGAGGTCATGGGATCGAATCTTCTCCCAGCCTGTTTTTTTTTTTCTAAGAAACCGGATAAATCAAACGAGTTGATTAAGTAAGTTATACCACCGTAAGGTAAAAGGGAGGCGCTGACGTTTCGAGCGTTAGCCCTTCGTCGAAGCGAATGAGAGGATTGTGTTTCTAAACTTAATAATACACAAGCAAAGATTTCAACGGGCTGACTGGCTGAGAGCACGTCAATTAATCACAAACTGAGAAACTGAGTGCAGAAACTCGAAATTAAATTTTCGCATGTATATTGTTAACAGGTAATCAAGTGATTTCGAGTGCAGGTTTGTACAAATATCCACTTGGAAGACAACAAATTGCACGCGCCCTACAGGCTCGTGCAATTTTTTTAGTCCTCGAAAATTTACTTGTGTTTATTCCAAATTAGATATTTTCATACAGCTATGCAAGCGACTTAAAGATAGCAAAGATATGTACTTACCAAGTTTGGAGCTTCGCTAGCGGGCATGGCTTTGAGAGTTCCGCCTGTTGACGGTTTTAGTCCCAAGATCCAAGTAAGATGCTGTTGAGTGAGACGCAAAATATCAGACCATGACATCAAAATCTCCACAATGACTTAGTAAGGAATGTATGAAGATCAGTAAGGAGAATTGTGTTGATAAAACATCAAAATCTCCATACGGACATGGTAAGAAATGTAAGGAGTTCGGTAGGGAGAATTGTGCTTATGTTAATTAAAATCTCTATACTGACGTGGTAAAAAATTTATGAATTTCAGTAACAAGAACTGTGTTGAAGCTGCAGATAAGTAGGGAGAACTGATGAGTTGAACGCTATAACAAACCTACCTGTAACGTAGTTAGGACCATATGCCAAGCAGTTCCCAGGATTCCACCATGACAGTGTGCAAGACTCAGCAATGACCTCATACACTGAATGTTCTTGGCAGTCAACTTGAGGTTAAAAAACGGGGATCAATATCAGTTTCTGGGCAACCGTGCACCTACCCCTCCCCTAATCCAACATTAACGCTAACTATTTAACTCATTATAACTTGTTGGATTAGGGGAGGGGTAGGTGCACGGTTGCTCAGAAACTGATATTGATCCAAACACGGACACCTAAGATCAACATCAAGTGTAGACTGTGGGGGGGCGGGGGGAAATTTCTAAAGAAACTGGTGCTGCGTCGGTGGGAAATTGAAGCACAAGATAAAGTAAGTTATACCACCGTGAGGTAAAAGGGAGGTGCTGACATTTCGTCGTTAGCCCGACGAAGGACTAACGCTCGTTTGATTTACCCAATTTCAAGTGTAGTCTGATTGGTTTAACACTCAGAATGGTTCCAACTTTCAACCAGATATAAAAGAAACGCTCTCCACCATCTTTAAGCACCAAACACACCTGGTGCTAGTGAGAAAATTCAATTACACCCTCCTGTTCAAGAATTTCCATGTGTATGCAAGTAAACTAAATAATAGTTCCCTCGTGTCAACTAATTAATTACCAGAATGCTCTTCACTAACTATATAGATCAAGTTACTACTAATTGTATTAAATTAACATGAGAAATCGCTCCCCCTCCCTCTTTCCCGCATTATTAGTTCGCTGTTAGTTTTAATTGTGTGGGCTAAATTTTAGAATACCCCGCCACTTCATTAACATACTGATGAACAACAATAGAGCCATTGTAATATCCCTCGTTCTTCAAAAGAAACCGACACATGTAAATGAGGTGGCGGTGTATTGTAAAGTTGCTCCAACATGTCTTAACTATTCTTATTCTATTTTTGCAATTATTCTCTTTCGTTTTCCTATAGCACCTGCAGGCAAGGATCTGGAATAAATGGTGACCGCTTTCCTAAACGAGCACCGAAGGCACAAGTTTCTAGGAGGGTCCGGGAGCATGCGCACAGGGAAATTTTTTGGATTTAAGTCTCGTTTCCAAGGTCTCTGAGTTATTCACACAGGATATTGGCCAGTTCCATTCTCCTCAGATTTCAACTTGGAAAGTTTTTCTTTTATTAAATATATATTATTCATTATGGAAAATCTGACAGATTCCCGTGAAACGGTGGAAACCGATGTGGATCTGCGCATGGAGGGTGTAAATAAGAAATGGCTTCTGTAATATGGATGTAGCTTTAATGTTGCATTTTTTTATTTTGTGACAATTATGTGTAATTTTTTCAACGTGTATTACTTGAAATAAAAAATTTTAAAAAATTGGACGATATCTAAAAGAAACTGATTGGTTCAAAACAAAGTCATGGGCTGCAACGTCAACATTATGACGTCAGAGCTGATTTCTTATAATTATTTTCATATAGGAAGACAGTGCCAGCAATCCAAAGTATCAAAAAATCATATTTCAGGCCTGATTCTTTCCAAAATCTTTTCCCATTGTACTGGCTAGAGTAATTTCCAGTTTCTTGCTTCTAACTGAAACTGCCACTATCTTAGCCTTTCACCCACTCACCCACCTCCTCTCCTCAGAGAAAAATGCAGCTTCAATCACACCTTTTTAACTCAAGCAAACTTGAGAAGCTACGTTTCACTTCCCTTCCGCCCAAACCCTCCGATTAGGTGAATTTTACCGCTATGATTCTTTTACGAAGGTTGCGGAAACGTGCGACTCTGTCTTCCCCCTTCGGTCTGCCGGCCCACAGAACAGAATACAAAGGGAGAGGTGGGTCATTCGAAAGTTATTTTACCACAGAAACAATAGCAAGCCAGCTAAAAGAAGCGCATCGCGTCTATCACGTGTAAAAGAAACAGTTGGTCCAATCAGACGCTGTGCATCACGTATTCTCACGTGTGGCGCACTTTTGCTTTGCGCTGTGAAAAACAACTTCGGCAGATTGTGTGAGTTTTGTTTTAAAACACTTGCCTTTAAAACCGTCAAAAGATGAAGAAAACTTAACTTAATATCACGCTTAATTTTCAGGAAATTGAACGGTGTTAACAGGAGTACAATACAAAAAAGGTAAGAATACAACTTTTTGACAATAGTCTTTGCTATTTGTACGTCGGGGGCGTTACGTTGTGAATTCTGTGAATTAAAACACCTCTTTTAGGAAGACTATTATTTTAAAAATAGAATATCCAATAGGTTCTTTCTAGGACTAAAAGCCTAAAAGTTTTCATTTGCATTTTGACTTCGCAAATTTAAGGATGGAAAAGCTAGAATTCCTTCCGTTGTTTTTTTAAGTTTCCACTTTATTTCAACTTGGGAAACATTTGACCCGTAACCTTCATCAATTCTGTTATTTATAAATGAAAACTTAAAAACTTCTTGAACCTTTCAACATAAACAGTTGAATTAAAAAATGCCCATACTATAAAATTGATTTAGTATTACTTGTTGAAAATCTTCAAATTTAGCAAGTTCTCATTGAGCAATTTCACACAATAGCGGGTACATGCGCAACCGTCGTGTACTTTAAAAATGGCAAACTGAAATTCTCGAAGCTTCCCCAGCTCGTTACAAAACTTTAAAACTGATGGATACGCTTACTGCATGAAAGGAATAGAAAGAAGTGAAAATAGAGCTCTCTCAGCTGTTCTGAATATTTCAAGTTACAAAACATTCTTAAACGATATTTTTTTTGGATACAAACCCAAATCAAAATAATGACTGCCGCTAATAAGGACAAAGTGACCGATATCCTTTCAAATAAAACAACCTTCACGTGTTTTTGGCTACTTATGGAATATGATGATTATTACAAGGTGAAAAAATAACTCAATGTTCAAAGTTAACTAATGTACAGTAACGTTTTTGCTTTCGCGTTCGCCGGTTGTTTCACTTTTTCGGTTGTTCGTACTCTTGATCAAGAAACTTGCAATAATATAGTTCAACCAAGCACCTAACTGATATTGCTATCAAGAAAAATCAAAATAAATGCTTAATTTTTTGTGATAAAATATTATTGTTTATGTGAAGTTTAATAAACGAGCAGGAGTACTTTATCAAGTATAAAACACAAGGCGTATCTGAGTGTTTTACACTTGATAAAGTACGAAATGCGAGTTTATTTAACAGCTTCAAAAACTTATTATGTAGGCCTATTCATTATTACATTAAACTTTGGATTTTGGTGTATTTTGACCGAGAAAATTGAACTCAAATGTTTGCCGTGTCTATCAGATATAAAGACACTCATTTAACATTAATTTCCTTTGTATTTTCTTTATGAATTATTAATGATTTTTGAAATTAATATTATTATCATTTAATCATCATTTTATCATCCTTTCTTCCACTATTATTTTTATTTTCATTACTGTTATTATTATTGTAATCATTATAATTACCATAAATGACTTACAGACACAGGCCCATGGCTTGACCCGAGGGGGACTCCCGTGATAACAGCATTTGATCCACTCTCCCCCGAGTTTGACGATCTACCCAGACCTCTGCTCTCCCCTCCATGTGAGTCAGAGGAAGACTGATGTCCACTGGAAGGATGTTTGACGTATGATACTTGGGCGGTGCCAGAATAAGGATTGACAACTGTCAGAGTATAATGTGGAGGCAGAGCGGCCTTGCACAGTGACGTAATGAACGCATCTCGTGGAGTAGTCAGATTTAAAAGACCACAAAGATTGGCATACATCTGGTAGGATTTCAGAATTGCTTCTGTTGCACTTTCATCATTACTGAAAAGAATGTTTTACTCTTAAACAATATATATGCAAAAATTCAATTAATCCCAAACAGAGCAGAAAGTTGAAATTAAATTTTTGCATATATGTTATAAACATGCAGTCAAATGATTTCAAGTTCAATTTTCACAACAAATTGCACTCGTCCTACAGGCTTGTGCAATTTTCTTCAGTGTATGAAAAATTTGCTTGCGCTCATTTATTCCAAATTGCACTCGTAACCATTTGATTACCTATACTAACTGCAGATGAAATTGATATGCAATTTCTCCTCTAAGATTATATTACAACACTATCAAGAAAATACAAGAAAACTATCAATGCAAGGATTTTGGATTAAAATTAATCACCAAATTCTCTTAAATGTATGACATCCAGGAAGGAAAATGGCAAAAGGGTTAACTACATCCAAATCATCTAAAACCAGACATGCATTTTGAATTCTAAAAATTTCTCCACTTTGTTCTGATATTTCACTTATTACACCTTTTTAAATAATAAAATTTGATAAACATAACTTGATGAACACAATTCCAAATTATTTTGATAAACAAAATTTGAGGAAGATAACTCCAGGTACAATTTAAAGCAATCTGATTTTTTCCACTCCAAGGTATATAAACTAATGTACGGTAGGCACTCACCGCAATATTCAGCACCCTAATTATGAGGACAATTGTCTAATAATGACAGAACAGCCAAAACACTTAATGAATTCAAAAGGCGCATTAATTTTGTGATAAAGATTACTTTAACTAATCAAATGGAAGCCAGTTGCAACGGCTGTACCCTCTGCTTAATATGACATTCTTAGATTTTATTAGTATTATTTTTAAAACATTTTGAGACATCACTGCATTTAACAATTATTTGCCGAAGGCAAAGTGATTATCAGTGAATATTCACCGATAATCACTGAGCCTGAGGCAAATAACTGTTTCAGTATACATACACAGGTGATTATTTCAAAAAAAGAAAGGAAAAGCATTGTACGAAACTAAAAAATTTTATTTCATCAAAAGCGTGTGAATGACTGGCAGCCACTTTGTTCGTCGAGGTGATTATCGACTGATAATCCGAGATAGCAAACCAATCAGAGCACACAATTTTGTATAATCACCTGAGTATTTATACTTATTTTTATTATTCATATTTTAGTTTAGATATATTAGTTGTCTACATGTAAATTCTGTAGTTTATATTAGTGGTGTCCCTTTATTAGTATGGATCTCTCCCAGGCTGCATGGTTTGACACTTACGTTGTACTACTACTACTACCACAGTATCAGTAATGAGTAAGGACACTACAAAGGGGAATTAATATCTTGATACTGGGGCGCTGGAGTCAGGTTTGACAATGGTTATTACAATAGTTTTAATAAATGATGATTGGCTAGAGTCAAAACAAAATACCTGGCTTCCAAGAGCAATGAAAGAGAAGCAAGTATTCCACACCAAGAAGCTAATACCATTTCTTGAAACAAATCATTACTAGCCAAACCTAGAAATCAGGCAAAAATCATCAATAGTTAATAAACTGTGTAGAGAGACAATGGTATAATGCAGAGGTTTAGTGGGACTATAAATCCTAAGGCCCAAAAAACCAGCAAAACCTAAAATTCGACACCAAATAAACTGTGTGGAGACGCAATGGTGTGATGGTTAGCTTGTGGGAATGTAAATCCTGAGGTCCAAAGTTCCAAACAAATTATTACTTGCCAAATGCACATACATTATTCAGTAAAATAGTAGATTTATATATGTACTCAAACAATTATTTCACTTTTTGCTTTTCATTCCTATTCCTGACAGCTGATTCCACCTTTAACCTCTTCTCAAACTCATCAATAATGCATAAGAGAAAGACAATGTGATGTGATGTGATGTGAAATCAGACAATGTGATGTGTTTGGATATTAGATGAAACATGGTCCATTCTTGCATTGTTAATTTCTCCTTCTAAATCCTTTTGTTTAAGAAGCTATATCATACACTTGATACATGTTTGTCATCACATAATAAATATCAAACACCTTAAATTTCACCAAACATACTCTGCTGCATGTTTTATTTTGATCTCTCTTCTCCGTGTTTGATATGCGATGAAACAGTACCGTATCTCATATTTCATATATTACAGGAACATCAACTATTACCCAACAGAAACCTTAAGGTCATAAATCTACTTGTTGAATTATAACAAACCTTCTTTGGCTGTTGCCCTAATGGTGTCTGTCCCTACACCTGTTTCATTTGGTACTTTAAACACCTCAGGTTCAAGCCAACCTCTCACTTCTCCCTGGCCACCAGATGCACCATTTTGACCCTGGACCAGCAGATCAAGGCTCTTTACAATTTCTAATAAGCAGGCAAATGCAATGGACAGTGTATACCCATCAGGAATGGATGGACATTCTGGTCTGTCCAACTGATCAAGGCTGAATAATAACAACATTCCAGTCAGTGAGTAAATACAGACTTAAGATTTATTGAAAACATAGACTGCATCAAAATAGGTAAGTACAAAAATAAGTAGTATCAGTGCAATCCAATTTTAAATTATTTTGAATAATTACTTTTCTATTTTCAGTTTGAGGGCTTATGACTCGTCAACAAATATCAATAAATTTTAGATAAATACAAAGAAGAAAAAAATAAATATAACTTTCAGTACAGTAACATAATATCAAAAGGTTGTAGCCTGCAACTGTAAGAGTGATAACTATAACAACAAACAACTGGCACATTACAAAGTTAACAAAGGAAACTGAAACATGGGCAGAGAAACAGATAATAATGACAAACAGTATTATTATCATTTTATGGTTTCCAGTAACTACAACTAATTGTAAACACCACACTCCAAACCCCCTGCCCAACAACAATAATCATAAAAATTTCAAAATCCACAAATAAAATATTAATGCCACAAAAGTGACGAGTGATGCCCTAGCACACCCCTCATATAATAATTAACATGGCCAGCCCAGACAACAGACTCTATTAAACTATTCTAGTCACAGAACAGTTTATGGAGTCATGGTTAGGGAAAAAAATACCAAATGGCTCCACAGGTTTTAATCAAAGAACACAAGTCATCACTTACTAAACAGCTTTGGCCTGTCCATGAACTGGCATGACAGCAAGGGGTATCCAGGTGCCTCTGTATAAAAACCCTGGCTGGGGCGTGACCCCACCCATTGCACTCAGTGCCACAACGGAAGGAGGTGGGGCACTGGATGAGGTTTGAATAGTGTTGCCACTTGGTGTGTGGGATACACTCTGTGATGAACTATGACTGGTCTGACTTGTGAAAAGGCTCTGGACAAAGCTGGTAAGAGCATTCACCATGTCGTGAAAGATCTTGGTTGAGTGTTCTTGCATGTCATAAAATTGACAAAATGACCTGAGAGAATAACAATCATGTTAAACAATGATAGATTTGTTTAAATGTTGGTGTGGTCAAAACCACCAACAACTGCTCTGTCACAATCACTGCTTTTAGAAGTACAGTGTACTGTACCTGCAAAGGCTGCTTGATAATGTTAAGTATTATCAAACTGTCTATAAATCTGTTTGTATTGCAAAAATGGGTTTATAATAATTTACAATTGATTAAAATATCAAGAGAGTGATGGGATAGGTGCTGACAAAAAAAAATCTATTTAACATCAGCATGAATGATCAGTATTTATTTAATGAATTCTGTGATGTGAAATTTCAATTATGTAAATGTGACACAGTAGCTGAAGCTACATCTAAAGTGTCAATAATTATTTTGTTGCAAAATATTGCAAGAACAATGCTTTATATTTTGCAATTTCATTTGCATTACTTTGCACAATAAAATTGGTGGAGTGGAAAGAACTTCAAGGCAAAGTAATCATTTCTTTGTTTGCACTGTGTGAACTGCAAAAACACTTTAGTTTTAACCCTTACATTGCAAAGATCGAGTATCAGTTCTCCTAAGCAAGTACTATACAGCTCCTTATGTTCTAGACCAGAGAATTTGGTATTTGATCGATTTACTATCCTTAATGTGATCATGTTCTTATTTCTTATAATATGCTTGTGCTGCAGTGTATTGGAATTACTGGGAGAATTTTATGCATGGGTCACCTGTGGCACTGAAAGGGTTAAAATGACGTGAGAAGCACACTTGTTTCGCCTCGTGGCTTAAAGAACGACGTATATTTCATGTGTAGCATTGTCTCACCACATGGCTTAAAGAATGACGAATGTTACACAGTGTAACACACTTGTTTCGCCTCATGGCTCAAAAAACAACGAATGTTACACAGTGTAGTACGCTTGTTTTGCCTCATGGCTTAAAAAACGACGAATGTTACACAGTGTAGCGCGCTTGTTTCACCTTATCAGGTCGGGTATACTGGACATGTGTGATAACATACAGAAAGTAATGCTGAGTTGTCAACTGATTACCTGATGAGGGCCGGTTGAATGGTTAGTGTATGAAACACTTCCAAAGCAAGGGCTCTCTGCCATTTGGGCTTATCAGGTTCCAAAAACTTCACCAGTAAAGAGAGAAATATTTCACATTCTGTCACCTGTAGGTAGACAGACACAGTCACAGACATATTCAAGTAATATTCATTGACCTATCATCAAATTATTTGTTTGGAACCTGGACAAATTCAACTTTGTGATGATTTGATGTACAGGTATATGTTGTTCAATTCTATGCTTGGTTCAAATTTTATTTTCCTTTGTTTCAAACTCATTATTATACATTACCATACCAGAAAACAAAGGAAAATAAAATTTGAAACAAGGATAAAATTGAACTACAATAAGTAGTACATGTACATACAGACATTATTCTTGTACACAATTTCTGTTTTTGCTTATCAAAAAAACCTGTGCACCGTTACCCCTTAGCCTAACGTAAGAACTGTCTTCCCCAGGAGAATTGTGTAAAGTAACAGGAAAATATTCTGAAAGTGCTCCATTTCTGAATTTAAAACTAGCTCAGGCCATCTAAATTTGACCGGAGAATTCTTCATAGTAGTCAGAGAATTCTCCAATCTCCGATACCTAATGAACACCTTGATTATGAGTGCCGATGCACAGTATTTAGCAATAATGGTAATGGTAATGATAATGGATTTATATACCACACATATCCACTAATTGTCCATGACGGTTTACAATTCTTACTCTAGGGTGAGAGTGGACGTCAGCTTGTAAATATTGTGCTAATTGGGGGAGGCTGTAAATAGAGAAACAAATGTTTTAAAAAGAACATGCATTGTAGACTTCCGTAAGAATCCCTACTGACCTGAGGCAGACCATATTGGCTATTTACAAGTATGGTTGGGATAGTTTCTACAGAAACTGGTGCTGCATTGGTGAGGAATTGAAGCACAATAGATTGGGATAATCAAACTAATTGATAAGTATAGGTAATAGCATGACTTGTCGTGGTATTTGGCAATAATACCACAAGTAATATTTCAAAATTGTCCAAAATAACACGAGCCGCAAATATTTATAATAGAAGCCGAGACATTTTTGCTTCGTATCTGACAATGTCGTCATTGAGTTGAGGCCGTTGCTTTCTGTCCACGACTTCCAAACATTCATCCACGTCTCAACAGTTTTGACGGTATTTTTATTTACTGCTCTTTCGGGGAGCTTTTGTATTTCCTCACTGGAAATTTCCGGGAATATCCGCCATTTTCAGTTGAAAACAAAAGTAAAAAAGTAATTGTGTTCAGTGTTGTCATGGTAACGTTATTATCCCATCCAAGTTTGCTGTTATACCACTATTATGTGGAAATAGTGATACTACCATCCAATCAAATCTCCAAAATGTTTTGGCTCATATTATAAAGTAAGTTATACCACCATCAGGTAAAAAGGGGCGGTGCTGGCACCTCTTACAACTTCATACCTACTTCATCAATTTGTTTGATATTATCCCAATTTCTTGTATTGACAAGTATGGTTGAGGAATTGAAGCTTGGGATAACTGTGTTACAAATTAATCCACCAAGTAGTTAGGACCAGAGTTGAACCTCCATCCAATCAAACAGAGACCACAAGATTTGTAGTTAAAAACCATCTCCCTTAACCCTTTCACTCCCAAGAGTGACTTTATAGATTTTACTCTGTCTAACGCCAGACGATTTTACTCGTCAAATGGAGACCCCTTGGGAGTGAAAGGGTTAAATGACTTACTAAAATAGGTATAGTTCAAAACAAGTTTTGTTCTTACCAGTAGGGTGTAAAACTTCTCTATGAGAACAGAGACAATCCTAAGCAGTCTAGTGGCTACAGGGAACACTGGTTTTTCCAGAGTGGCTGATGAACCTGCTCGGTGTTTTATACTAGGTGAAAATAGTTTAATTATCAATGGGCAGACTCTTTCTTTCAACAGGAAGCTGAACTCAGGGTGCTGTAGAGATAATTCAACACAAAAAGTAACCATTACATTACATTTAACAGTCAGTTCCTGCAAAAAAAATTAAGCCAGGGTCTCATTGCAATGGCTGTAGACCAACACCTTTCATCATCTCTCATGGATATGCATTGCCAATGAGTGCTAAAAAACCTTGCAACAACAAAATATGATGCAAAGTGAAGAAGTACTGTAATAAATCAATGCTGTATAATAAATCTAGATGCACTTATTCAACACTGTCAAATACAGTGTATTGCATGTCCTGAGTGATATAAGAACCTTCCAACAGAAAAAATATGGTACAAACCAAACATGTAATAAATTAATGCTGTATAATTAATCTACATGCACTTATTCAACAATGTGAAACACAGTCTATTACACATGACTGATCTATGAACCTTGTGACAAAAACATGATGCAAACCCGAACATATTGCAGTGACTTTTATAATAAATTTACTGATAGTAGCTGCAATTATTCAATACTGTGAAACACAGTATACTGTCATGGTCATGGGTTTGAATCCCATTCAGGCCTGAGTTTTTTTTTTTTTTTTTTCAGGCTTCAAAATTCACAGCTGCTTAAGTTGTGTACATAACTGCGATGATCATTTAATGTGACTACAGTATACTGTGTGGCACAGGAGTGATATACCGGTAGTAATACAAGCAACGTGGACAATAACTATTAATACTGAACACATAATATTGCACAGGATTTACAGAGTAACTCAGCAGCAGGAGCTTCAAAGGTGACAGACAATTGCAAGTGATTTTTTTAATAAGCTGGAATACAAGAAGGTATGTTCCTTACACTAAGAAAAATGTTAGGATATCCCCTCAATACACCTTCTAACAGTTCTAAACCAAAAGTTCTTGTCATCTCTGTGATGCCATTCAACCAGTAAGGTTGCTCTCCATTGGTAAGCTGGCACAAATCCTGCATGGGAACATGCAGAAAGAGATCAGTCATTGATCATCAAGATGATGATGATAATAAATATGGCTGGTGCTTAAACTTTGTCATTATTATAATGAATTATTAATCTCCTTATTAGATACTCCTGGACAAACAACTGTCACTAACAAGTTATGTTTGTTATTATCAAAAAAAGATTTAATGAGTTTTATCCATACTTACATCACCATGAGCAGCAGCAAGCAATGTAAAAGCCAGATTGAAAAGATCTTTGTAAATATAATTATTTGAAATTTATTCATGTTTTTTGTACTTTGTGCCACAGAATAGTGTCATGTAAACATCTTTTAATAAAAGGACTGACTGACCAAAATGTGATGCTGCCTCAGACATACAGTCACCCACCTGCAAAGTGTATTAGTAACTATGCATACAGCATACCTGAAAAAGCAGGTAGGCATCTCTAGCGGAGGGATTCAGGCTAACTGGGCAATTCTTATGTCGGACAGACCCGGCTGATTCTTCAACACTTTGACTTGCTAAAAAAGGAAAAAAAATCACAACAACTACTTATTTCTGGAGCACCACATAATAATAAAAATAATGAACTTTACTTGAGTGTCAACTGTATCTAGAACTGATGTACTAATTGGGGACACTGTAAACCACACATCAAATCAAATCAAATGTTGGTTTTTGTGGAGAGGGGAAAATCGGAGTACCTGGAGAAAAACCTCTCGGAGCAAAGTAGAGAACCAACAAACTCAGCCCACATATGATGCCAGGGCCAGGAATCAAACCCGGGCCACATTGGTGGAAGGCGAGTGCTCTCACCACTGTGCCAACCCTGCTCCCTAACATTTTGACAAATTAAAAAATTAGGCTTGAAGGGATATTAAAGGAATACAAAAGATCTTAAAAGTGCATATAAAGACAAAAAAGAGATTGAAAATGGAAAAAAAAATGTTGATTAAAAGTCCAAATATAAGGAAGGACAAGGAATAATAATAATAACAATAATAATAATAATAATGATGATGATAATGATAATGATTATTATGATGATTATCACTGATTATTGTCTTGCAAGCTTGATTGTGGTAGTTTTTACTTAAGTACCACCTGGAATCATTTTGTGCACTGGAACATACTCTAACCTCCTTTAACATGCATCTACAGACTGAAACACACTAACAATCAGATCACTAGTCAACTGCTTTGTACGCAATGTAGCTGGGGTCAAATCGCAGGTGACCAAAGACCGCAATATACTGCGTTCCAGAAGAGACAATAGTCTGTTGAATTTTGGTAAAAAAGACTTGTTTTTCATCAAATTGAAATGTAAACTCGGATAATTGTATGTGCTGTGTGTACGTACATGTACCATGGAACTACGTAAGTCAGCTCATTGAATTGTAGCTTGCAAAACAACACTTGATCTCCAACCTACAGCTACATAATTAAATGAACTTTGCTTGCTTATCCTAGGCACTGAAATAATGCCTGATGGCCCATAAATGTAGCTGTCCGACAGATGTCTGATATTTGGTCAACAACTCAATAACTTCTGGTTAATCAAAATTAATGGATCCGCTCTCATTATGCACTGCTTGATGTCACATTGACACTGTCAGGTGAACTTACATTTTGATGACTTCCACATATGTTACCAGTTTGTTTTTTGTGCACATGTACACTACATACCTAATCCTTTACTATCCTCTATGACCACTCTCTCAAATATCACAGACACCATCTGTCGCACTGTCGCTGCAGCAGTGGTACAGATTGTTGGGTCTTTAGTGAAGTAGAGTTTGAAGCAAAGTACCATTGCCTGCGACAAAAAAGGTGAAGTTGCACTGGTACATAAATTGCAGATGCAGAGCCCTAAAACTTGAAGTACATGTAGTGTGTTACAGGAGCTAGGTATCGGCAGACAAAGTGCCTGCAAGTGGGCCCCCCCTACCCCCATCCCTCTCCACCCTGCAGCCCCATGTCCAAGACTGTGAAAATCCCACTTGCATCTGCAAAGCCACCTCTAAAAAACAGACATTTTCAACAATTTAGGACGTCATATTCAGAAACTACCACCAGAAAGTTTCCGATTCAAAAGGCAAGCAAACATTTTGTGACGCCAAGTGGAAGAAATTTATTTATTTTTTTTTTTTTTTGTTATTGTCACTCTTATTTGTAAACTTATAAAAATATCAATAAAATACAAAAAAAAAGAAAAAAAAAGTTTCTGAGATGATATTTCATGACAAAGAATGACAGCATGGAACTGCATAATTTTTGTCAGTGCAAGTCTAGAGATTACCTTTCCAAGACTTTCTCCATGGACAATGTTTGAAGTTGTGATAAGAAGTATGATTGTTTGTAGAATGCGCAGTTCTTCTAATCCTCCTTCCATCAACTGCCATAGCGCACTCACAAGACTCACTGCAGAAGACTAAGGGCAAACAAATTTTCAATGCACTTCTGTGCATGTACATATGATCTAAAAGCAGTATTTAGTCTTGACCATGGTGCAATACCAATACATGTACCTACCTCTGAAAGTGCTTCGTTTGTGATAAGCCGCTGAAGTGCTGTCAATGAGATCTGAACTACTCTCAGGCTCTTGGTGTCACAGCCAAGTAGGAATGGTTGGACAATCTCATTTTCCTCTGCAATAACTAAACACAGGATTTCTTGTCAATCTTTCGTCCCACAGTGAAACCTGGAGTCATTTATGTAATATTCAACCCATCCACTCTGTCCAATGATGGGAAGTACAATGGTATAGAGCTACAACAATTAAATAACATAATATATAAAACACTGTAGTGTAATAAGCACTGTCACTGTGGCATGTTTGGCTCAACATCATGAGGAGTGTGAGTCAAACCCAGTTCCACTGTACAGCTGTAATGACACAACCAGGGTTTTCAATAAGAATTGTAGCAGCAGGAGAATTGTGTCAAGTAACAATCTAAGAACATTCTGAAAGCGCTCCATGTCTGAATATAAAACTAGCTCAGGCCATCTAAATTTGGCCAGAGAATTCTTTATAGTAGCCGGAGAATTCTTCGTAGTAGCTGGAAAATTCTTCGTAGTAGCTGGAGAATTCTTAGTAGTAGCCGGAGAATTCTTTGTAAAAGCTGGAGAATTCTTCGTAGTAGCCGAAGAATTCTTTGTAGTAGCTGGAGAATTTATTTTAGTAGCCGGAGAATTCTATTCGTATTAGCCAGTGAATTCTTCATAGTAGCTGGAGAATTCTTCGTAATAGCTGGAGAATTCTTCATAGTCGCTGGAGAATTCTCCAATCTCAGATACCTAATGAACACCCTGCACAACTGTCTATGTTGTTTGCATCAGTAGTAAGATACCCAAATATACACTGTCCCTCTTGACCCAGATGCACAAATTGCTGTGGTATGAATGTGACTATAATAATTATGAGAAACATCATATATCTAATGAATTGCGGAAGAAACATTTAATAAGTGAAAGCTACCTGTAGATTGCCACAATTATGCAAGCAACTTAAACGGCAGAGATCTCATGTATAATATACCCCACCACAAGTCCCATTGTATGTAATTGTTTCCCTCTACAGACAGAGATCTCATGTATATACCCACCACGAGTCCCATTGTATGTAACTGTTTCCCTTTACAGGCAGAGATCTCAAGTATATACCCACCATGAGTCCCATTGTACGCAACTGAATGGTATGTTGACGTAATTGAATGGTGCATTGAATAATTTAATGTGTGTTACGTAGTTGGGGACTCGTGGTGAGTGTATACATGAGATCTTTCCCACTTAAGCCATCATAAAGACAAGACCTGAAGAAATTCAGGCTTAAACAGGATTCGAAACCATGACCTTGCGATATTGGTGCAACCCTCCAACCGAGCTACCAAGCCAAATGGGATCTAGTCATTTGTTGTGGGTTACCCTGCAATGGACCAGTACCCTATCCAGGAGGGTGTGGGTGTGAGGCAATAACACATATATTTCTAGGTGTCTCGGGCTATAGAAACCTCGATAAACTCAGGCCATGGGATTCTCATGTAGCCTAGTGCACCTTTACCATTTATGTGTAAATATACATTTATACTATGTCACCACCTACGGATTGAAAACCACAAAAATAATATTAATATACAGGATGGAAGACAATTATACCCATAAAACTCGGCAAAACAAGGAAATTTTTTTCCCAAGCTCTTACGAAAAGCTGAACACATGCAGGAAAATTGCCATAACACAATGTATAGAATATTCAGTAGATATGACTTATGATCGACTCTAAATGCAGCTAGATTTATCATTATCTAAACTCACCCTTAGTGATTTTAAGACTTTTTGTCTTGGAAGCGACACTAATGGTTCTCAGTCGCAAAATTCCTGCTTCAGCTGCCTAAAAACAAAACACAGAGATAATCGGCTTTAACGCCTTTAATATCAACGTTTTTCGGCCTTGAACCAATATATTTATCTTTGTATGTGTTGCCATTCATGT
Source organism: Ricordea florida (assembly GCA_949710005.1). Classification (NCBI taxonomy): domain Eukaryota; kingdom Metazoa; phylum Cnidaria; class Anthozoa; order Corallimorpharia; family Ricordeidae; genus Ricordea; species Ricordea florida. The sequence goes on from OX453285.1 coordinate 23,024,246, forward strand.
TGGAAGGCGCGAACACATCTGCTGTTAAATCAAATGTCTCTACAAGAAGACAACATGGTACAACATCGACAAAGACAATACTTTTCTAGCTTGTAAAAATAATTTACCTCTTTAACAGGTTGAAATTTTCGTCGGGTCTCGTTCGACAAAGCCCTCAGGTCAGATTGCACTGTGTCTATGAACTTCTTTGATCGATCGTCCGCCATTTTGGCGATCTTAATCGTGGAAACTTAACGAAAAACTTGCAAGTAAATCCAGTGTCGTAATACACCCATAGTGGAGCCACCTTTTATCATGATGTGTTATTTTGATCGAGTACTTTCAATAATAAGTACTTGAAAAGTTCAGGTGATCGGACAAAAGATGGCCGCCATATTGGATAGCTGATGTGGCTAGTTCCAGGCTCTTGGAAAAAGCACACCCACATACGTACTGTAATTATTTCTGGATTCACTTTCTGTTCGCCGGTATTTTTTTCTCCGGCTCCGACGAAGCAAAATTATACAAAATTATGAAACCACTGAGCTCTTTGCATAAAAGGGCTCCTAAACTGGCATAAATACTCTGCTGACGTGCTGTTTGAATTTGAAGGAAAATACACCGACCCACTACACGTTGTTGAAAGCATCGAAAATTGAATACATGCCATCCGAAGGATTAAAAAAATGTATTGAATACTGCAAAGCTGGTTTTGCAACCTAAGGCTCTTTTAACAGTGACGATATTTTCGCTCCCCAATAAGCCCTTAGTCGGGATCTGCAGAATCGTGTACCGGAAGGCAACATTCAGTTATGTAACGCTATTCAGAAAAACATTGCGTGACACTCTAGCAAGCCATGCGTTTCCAGACATTTATATGTTTTTAAAATTTTGTGTATTTGGTGCCCACTATGTCGCCCAGTTGGACTGAAAACATGTCTATCAATCTACTTAAATATCTTATTACCAAAAAAATGAAAAACAGCTTCACAGTCTATTTAAACTGTTTTGAATTGTACAAGTTCCAACTTTTAACCGATGGCATTTACATTGCATATTTTGTTTGTTTACTTATTTATAGTCCTTGAAAAGCTTCCATGGGGAGCGGGGTGGGGTGGGGGTATAAGGAGAAAATGCTTGTATGCATGTTATATGCAACTGAGGTGAATCCAGGATTTTTCTAATGAGGGGCTGCACCTCAAGGAATGACGTAACTGACTGCTGACTTAATTAAAATTAAATTTTGATTTTAAAGGCGAACAAAGAAGAAAACTTGCGACTCATGTTTTACTTCAGAACCAATGAGCCACATATTATTTGATACTAGCCAATCCCCTATTGTTGGTACTCAAATCTAACCACAGCTGCCATCTCAATTAACCGGCTTTAGTAACTCTTTACCAAACTTAAATAGAAAGGAAGACCCATTTAGCATATTAACACTATACACGCAGCCCACGCACGCCATACATGCTTGATGCCACCCGCGCGCGGCCCACACACGAAAAGAAAATTGAGTCTAGTGGACTTAATGGAGAGTATTCCCTGAATAAACTTGCTTTCTGCTTATAAAACCGTTAGTTGACTGACGAAGTGTCTATTCAAACGAAGCAGCACGTACATGTCGCTTTTGTGGTAAGATGACAATTATGTCTTCATGACTCCACCTGTAGCCAAATTTCCGTTAGACTTCCAGCGTCGACGAAAACAAAGAAAAACTTTGATGTTTCCTGCTTAATTAACGTGCACACTTCAAAGCAGTTTATAGACAAAACGTCTGAAACCTTAGAAGATATGGATAAGGACTCCTAATTAGGCACTTAGCCTTTGAGTTGAACGATCTTGTTGGCGAATAAAGTGTCCGCTAAACTGAGGTGAATGCTTGGGGGAAAACCAGTGTTTTCAGACCCTAAAGCGAAAAAAGAAACACTCAAATCGTCACAAAGACTTCCCAAATCAGAATGGGCCCAATAGTTTTCACTTTTGAGACTCGACATTTTTCAGGTGTCATCATATTTAATGGTGTCTGACTCGCTAGCCTTCCGGTGTACTTCAAAGTTTTAAAATAATTTATAATATAGCTACGTTCTTACGCGCGCTCTGATTGGTCACAGACCTATGTTTTATCAGAGTATAAAACATAGAAAAAGCGTGTTTTATTGTTTTTCGCCACATTACCTCTACTCAAAAATTCTGTAAGAGACGGCGAAAAACATTTTCTTTGAAGAAATTCATGATGGAGTTCTCTGCGAAGCAGCAGAAAGTTTTGAAGGTGAGAATAATAAAACAAATAAAGAAGAAGCGAAAACAGTCGAGAAGTTGCTATTCAATGGCGTCGGTTTGTCGATCTGTGTGCTTTGTTGTTTCTACTCGCGGCGTGTAAAATCTATATCATAAAGCGAATAAAGAAACCTAAGCCGTGTATTACACTGTGATTAAAACACTCCGGGCATTTGAGAACACTCGAGAAATGTGGAAAACACTCGCCTGTGGCTCGTGTTTTCCACATTTCACTATGAGTGTTCTCAAATGCCCGTCGTGTTTTATCACAGTGTAATACACGTCTTAGGCTTCTTTATTTGTTAAATATAAATTTCTGCTTTTCTTTTCTTTTCTTTTCTTCGAGCATCCACTGCTTCTTCTATGAACAATGGCAGTTTATTTTTGTGAGTGGATTACTGGCACTCCTGAACTATTCAAGGCGCGGCCGCCCGCTTTCCGACCAAAGTGTAAGAGGACGTATGGCATTCTTTGAAAAATTGATTAAAATGAGCAGGAATCAGTGGAAAAGTGTTTCAATCTTCAGCGAATTCTCAAAGTGCGAGTACTTCCAGGTAGCTGTCTCTCTTACTGATAATCGATCCATAGTTGGCAGCTGAATTGTGTTAATTCATCATCATTTAGCTTTAAGTTTCGTTGCCATTAAAATCAAAACACTGAAAAGTGCACGGTTTTTATCTACTAAAAATACTTGTTTATGCTGGTCTTTTTTGCCTTTGTCGTAACCCAGCGGTATTCGCTGGCATGTAGTATACGAGTTAGGATCAACTCGTAATTACATTTTGGTATGTCCATGAAATCTTAACTCTTAAGCCGTGAAAATAACTCAGTAGATAAGATCTTACTGAACTGGCCTGAATTTGACTTAGGCCCTATGAGGGGGGCGTAAGGGTTTGCGGTGATGCGGTTTTGCGTTATTTTTGGTGCGGTTTTGCGGTAATTTTCATTTTAACTCGCGGTATTGCGGTTTCAAGACACTAAGCGGTTTGCGGTTATTACAACATTTAAGTCGCGGTTTTCGGTGAAAAAAAATGTCTGCGGTGATAACACTCTTTAGAACGGTCGGCAGGCGGTCGGCATCTGTCTGTCTTGCAAGCGCGAGCCAAGTGTTTTGTTTTACAACGCATCAGGGCTCATTACATCAGCTTTAAGTGGTTTGCAATAACAGCCTTTTCGAGTTAATACTTAATGTGATTAACCGTTTTGGTCGTTTTGGCCAATCATGCTTCGATGATGCTATGATGGTATGTTTAATATCAACGTACAATGTTATCAGGATGTATCACAAGTCTTGCTGACGTAAGCTTTAATATTGTGGCCTCCCTGTACGTGGGCCAGTTGGAAAATAAGGACTGGACTATGGACTGGACTGGACTGGCCTGGACTCTGGACTTTGACTGGACTAGACGGGGGGAAGGGGGGGGGGGTTATTGTTTTTAGTATTACAAATAATCACCCGAGGTTAATTGTTAACACTGCAGTATTTAGCGCCATTTGTCTTTAATCTGTGCTAATGTTTTAAGCGAGTATTTACAAGCTTCGCTACACATACTTAGAAAGTTCTCTTTAATACCATCCCTCACGCTGTATATATATATTGCGTTATATTTAAAAGCGTCAGAGACAGATCACTGTCACACGGGGTATATTGGGAACAAGACTCAAAGTCAATGTTCACAGATCTTTAAAATTGGCCGGTCATGTTTCACAGGTCATGATTTTGTGTAACATTAAAAGTAGTTGCGGAGTCTGTGTTCTGGGTGTGACATCTTCACCCACAGTGAAACTCTCCGCAAGGAATTACAACGGAAAGCACAGCGTGAGGGATGGTATTAAAGAGAACTTTCTAAGTATGTGTAGCGAAGCTTGTAAATACTCGCTTAAAACATTAGCACAGATTAAAGACAATTGGCGCCAAATACTGCAGTGTTAACAATTAACCTCGGGTGACTATTTGTAATACTAAAAACAATAACCCCCCCTCCCCTCCCCTGTCTGGTCCAGTCCAGTCCAGTCCATAGTCCAGTCCAGTCCATAGTCCAGTAAATGTTTTCCAACTGGCCCTGTACGTGCGGTTACGGTTTTCGGGAAAATCCGATGCGGTTTGCGGTTTTTTGGCGTATTTTTGTGCGGTTTTGCGGTTTTCGGAGCCCCCTTACGCCCCCCTCCCCTATGTTCCCCTAACTTTTTTATCTGCAATAAAACCTATCCTAACGATTGCTTTACCATACGTACAGTGTGGTTCAAACTTAATTAAACCCGAATGCCTTGTGATCATTCTTTTAAAAGGTATTGGACAATACTGTACCGTGGCTATATGTTTGTTTCACCACTGAGATAATGCAGTGGTTCTAACTATTTCATCTGTAGATCAAACCATGGAGTGTGACCATTCTTTGTAAAGCTACTGAACAGTACTGCACTGTGGTACTGTTTGTTTTACTATACAGTGTGGTTCTAACTTTTTCATCCGCGGATCAAACCATGCAATGTGACCATTCTTTTGTAATGCTACTGAACAGTACTGTACTGTGGTACTGTTTGTTTTACTCAGTATACAGTGTGGTTCTAACTTTTTCATCTGTGGATCAAACCATGCAGTGTCACCATTCTTTGGAAATCTAATAATTATGCAGATAAATGCCACCTTTCTAGTTCTACATACACGCAACAACAATGAGTCGACGTACTTGAGCTCCTTTTATCAAACATTTTTAAGGTAGCCGTACCATGTTAATGACGCATTTGTAAAGTAGCCTGATTTCTGTTTAACGGTTACAGTAAAAGTTACAAACACCTTGCATGCATAAAGCAGAATTAAAAGCTTCACTGGTTTTATCTCTACGATTCATTTGCATGGTCTAATTTTATTTCCATTCTCGCAATATGTCTATTCTGCTCACCGCTCCATAGTGTTGTAGACTGCCTGCTGTCGGAAGTGGTACTAAAGAGTCGTTCAGTTTATTTTATTATGTTTTATTCAGAGTGAATTTCAAATGTCCAGTCACAGAAAAGGGGGAAATAAATAAATATTGTGTTCCTTAGTTTTGGAAGGCGAAAGTCGTTCTACTGGGAATATTTTCTCTTCGTAGCCATACAACTTCCTTTCCTCCTGAGACATAAATAATTTAGGCAATTATGGAAGAATCATTCATATTGCAAGAACGCCAGGCATGAAAATCAGGTCGCAAAAGAAAATCTTCCCTTGAACAGAAACGGTTCCATTCAGTCTTTTTTTTTTCTCAGAATATTTCAAATATTTGTAAGTTCAATTTGTCAGACGTCCGATCGGATGTAAGACACTACTTTTCCAGCTGTACTCTATTCTTAGAAGCGGAAGCAAGCACCTATGTCTGTCGTATGAAAAACAAAACGTTTGTCGTTTTTTTTTTTTTTTCTACGTGCTTGTGTTTTGATTACCAAACCGGTTAACTTTATCGTAACTAGAGGCGCTGTAAACCTTCTTACCACAGAAGGAAAATTAGTATTCCGCACACGCTTGGTTTGGTTTTAATACCAATTAACGTCCTATCTATCAGCGGAAGCGTTTAGCTTTCGTGACAGGTCTAACACATACTTCCTGTTTGAGAACAACAGCGACTTCCGCCCCCGTTGACGTGGTGACAGAACAATTAGCGATGACAGCTAACAGGAAGTTTTGGCCTGTCGCATAAAAGCGAACCGTTTTTATCCTGTCTCTGTTGACGCCGTACTCTGAGAGAGAACGTAGTGATAAGAGATCTACAGCGTCTTGGTGTGAATATTTTCCTGAAAAGTAAGTGGCATCGTTTTATTTCATTTTGAAATGGGTGTTGTATACATTAAGTACAATCTTGTCAGGTGCTAACTAACTTCCTTATCTGACTCTGTTGCTGTGAAATAAGTTATAGAATTGCCTTGTTTGAGGGTCGACATGTCCGAATTTTAAACTGGTCTTTCTCACGTTTAGTAATGATTTCATCCTGGGTGCGTTTCGCTTAGACACGAGGCTCTCCGAGCTGATTTCGTGCGCAAAAAGTGTCAATCTGTAGCTTGTGAGCTAAAACGTTTCGGTTCATCAAACTTTTTCATTCTGTTTACAGAACAGAGACCCGTTTGTTGAAGGTCACAATAACTTTAATTACGGTCCTGGAAAGCCATTTCTAAGTTGGATTCTATCGAATTTTTTGTAGATATATGCGTACTAGCCCGCCCAAAGTACAAATAAGATTAGCATTTTATTGCTTAACGTTCAAAACCAACAAAATTCTAGTTCCCGTTGTAAACATTACGATTATAATATAGCTTTTGGGCTGGAGATGTTGACAGAGTTTGCAACAATTGAAATGAGTCCCAGGTTTGTGAGATGAGTTCTTCGATTCACTCACGCCTGACTCACGCGTGTTGTCATATGATCAACCATTCGAAATGGCGAAAAATCGCCCCCTGAACTTTGGATGTCACGTTTCCAAGGAAATAAGTCATTTTCCCAAAAACTTTTTTTCGGAAGGTAAAGATAATGCGTTGTCCTTTATGTTCTCGTCTTTTTGTGGATGAGTCGGACTCATGTACGCGTCCTGCTGTGTAAAAACCTTGAATATTCATTCAATTGCAGTTTGGGAAACTGTCCAGACAAAGCCAAAGTTAACGGGGAAAACCGTCCCGTGTTCGCGAGTCTGCATACTTTCTAGAGCCGGACATCATGAAAGGAGAATTTTTTTGGAGATACTAGTTATATGTTTGCCAAATAAACTGGTTTGTTTGTTCTGAGGAGAAAGATCTAAAGCGGAAGTCGTTGGCATTAACAGCATGAAGGCCATAAAAATTTGATGACCGGCCCGCTGAGCAACAACATAAGTATTACCATCTCCCAATAAAAACTCCTGAAGGAGGAAAATGTTGCGACTATACGAAACCTTTTGTTATGTTTCTTAATTTAAGCCTCAATAATATTGATTTTCAAACGTAAGAAAAGCTTAAAGGCCTCAGCTTTATTGTAAAACAGCTCAGTTTCGTTGCTTTTGATAGCTCAGCAAAAATATTTAGCCTTCAAACAGAAGCAAATGGGAGCGATTCGGGAAAACCTCGTTTTTAAAATATTAGCGCAGATAATAAAAGGTGTTTCTTTTTTATTTTTTTAGCCATATGATTCTCCATCTGCTGGCGTTTTCTGTCACTTTGTAAATGCTTATTTGGTTTGTCACGTTTACGTTTCACGTTTCCGATCAGACTCAAGTTGCAACCTCACGCAAAACGCGTGACTTTCCTGTGAGATCTTGCTAAAACCCTGTTCACTTTCGAGCAAATTTCAGTGTATTAAGCACGAAACGAAGAACCCAGACAGTGTTTGTACACTTTGAGACGAATTTTTAATAACCCTTTGACTTTCGCCTAAGGGCCATCAACAACAACGGAGAGCGTAATTAACAAGGCAATTTGAAAGAAGCTAAGAAAATTGTACATTGGCGCGGTAAGTCACCTTGATAATTGGAACAAAATGGAGAAGAAAACTGAAGGTTTTTGTTCGTAAATTTAACACCTTTATACCTTGTCAGGTAATAATAGCTTCGCTATCTTCTATCTTGTTTTAGATAAGAAGAAATAGATTTCAAAAGATCTTCAGGAACTTCATAGGTGGATATGGCGTTCGGTAAGTAACATTAGTTTAATTTTTGATGAGATTCCAAGGAACAAATCGACCAAATACTGAATACTCTCGAATCAGCTTAAGTTCCGGGGCAATTATTTGTGTCCTTTTCTGGACGTCTCAAGGTCATATTTCATCCTGTTTAAGAAAATTTAACTAAATTAAAGTTTCCTTTCACCACACTCTCTTCATAATGACCTTGACCATTTTTTCCCTGCCCCCCCCCCCCCCACACACACTTACCCCTAACCCCTCGGTGTTATTGCAGTGCATAGTATACCGAGCATAAAAAATGTTGGTATGGAAGAACACAGGAAGAGGGGGGGATGGGGAGGGAGAATGACAGAATGTGACCCTGGTATAGTCCGGCTTTACACGTAGTGTCCCAATATGACTTATCAAAAAAACTCTTAGAGTACATGTGAGACTGGTGAGAAGGCCTCTTTCATGGTCATGTGGCTATCACTCTCTTTGTCATTGGAGAGTTTCTGAACTCTGCTGTTGTGCTGTTTGTTTCACTATACAGTGGGGTTCTACCTTTTTCCTCTGTGGATCAAACCATGCAGTGTGACCATTCTTTGGAAAGCTACTGAACATTACTGTACTGTGGTACTGTTTGTTTTACTATACAGTGGGGTTCTACCTTTTTCCTCTGTGGTTCAAACCATGCAGTGTGACCATTCTTTGGAAAGCTACTGAACAGTACTGTACTGTGGTACTGTTTGTTTTACTATATACAGTGTGGTTCTATCTTTTTCATCTGTGGATCAATCCATGCTGTGTGACCATTCTTTGTAAAGCTGCTGAACAGTACTGTACTGTGGTACTGTTTGTTTTACTATATACAGTGTGGTTCTATCTTTTTCATCTGTGGATCAAGTGTTGGAATGTATCAAAATGAAGATTTGGCTCCTCTTGGGCTCCAGAGTGTTTTTTTTTTTTGGTTAACGTTTGCCATAAAGAGTCAAGAACAGCTCAGAAGAAAATCATTTTAAGTCCGGATTCTAAGTTTTGCATCGTATAGCGAGTGTGATCACCCATAGCTCACACCTGCTCTTCGAGTGCATTGCTTTAATCAGTAGGGTTTGGTTTCCATTATCACTTCCTCGAACCCGCCAGCCACGATGTTGCATCTTGGGCGGCTTTTTTTTAATCATAGCGCTGTCGAGGTTCGATCGGTGGCGCGCTTATGTCTTCCGCAGTTTCATGACAAAGAAAGGCAGATAAGAAACAGTCGGTTAATTCTAACTTGTTGATGGTTGGTGCGTTGGTTTTATTTTTGTCGATTTAGTGTTTGATATGTTCCAGTATCAGTGATGGTTTTATAATAATCCGCTTGTATTTAACCCTGTAAATTTGGGGAACGGTCTCGTTTTTTGTGCGTTCCATGCATTAAACAATTCTCTCAGTTACCGATGTATTCCCAATATGCGACTTTTCACAAAGTCAAGAAAAAGAAACTCATTAACTCTACTTTATTGAAAAGACATTGGCAACTAGATTCTCCAGACTTCTCAGTCAATAAGGAAGCGAGCGGCTTTGCCAAGAAGAACTACTACTCTGCCAGTGCAGTGATTCTCCTTGGCAAAACCAAGAGTAAAATGCGAAAGTGAAGCTATAGGTGGCACCAATAGTGTCCACGTTTTCTGAGAACGATTTTGGAAGCAGATCAAGTTTTCACACACCGCGCGATTATTGCACTCCCCAATAAACTTTTCAAGTAATCAATAGATTAACTTCTCATAGCAAAGACAAAGTCGTAGGCATGACATTTATTTAGAACGCTATGAACGTGACACATAAAATTACGGAAAACGAAACGACACAGTCATACAACACCTGCCAAGATATTATATAATTATAGATACTCAGAGAAAAATATTTTTTAAAAAGGAATATGACATCCTTTATAAAATAGACTCCCAAGTTTGTGTTTTGGGGCGTAATTAGTTGACCTGAAAATAATTCCTCCTCTTAACAGATAGTCCTAAAAAGCCTACATCCAAAAGTGCCATCCTCCTCTGGGAGTTCTTGCTTGAACTCTTATTGGATGAAAACAGTGGTAACGTGATTGGCTGGACGAATCGCGAGGCAGGAGAATTTAAGTTGAAAAATCAGGAAGAGGTTGCTCGAAGATGGGGCAACATAAAGCACAGACCAGGAATGAACTACGACAAGCTTAGTAGAGCATTGAGATACTATTATCAGAAAGGAATCATCAAAAAGGTGGGTAAAGTAACCTTGAATAGTTAAGATGAATAGTTAACTCCATGGTTTGATCCACAGGTGAAAATGTTAGAACCACACTGTATAGTAAAACAAACAATGCCACAGTACAGTGCTGTTTGGTAGCTTTACAAAGAATGGTAACACTGCATGGTTTGATCCACAGATAAAATAGTTAGAACCACACTGTATAGCAAAACAGTACCACAGTACAGTACTGTTCAGTAGCTTTACAAAGAATGGTCACACTGCATGGTTTGATCCACAGATGAAAAAGTTAGAACCACACTGTATAGTAAAACAAACAGTACCACAGTACAGTACTGTTCAGTAGCTTTACAAAGAATGGTCACACTGCATGGTTTGATCCACAGATGAAAAAGTTAGAACCACACTGTATAGTAAAACAAACAGTACCACAGTACAGTACTGTTCAGTAGCTTTACAAAGAATGGTCACACTGCATGGTTTGATCCACAGATGAAAAAGTTAGAACCACACTGTATAGTAAAACAAACAGTACCACAGTACAGTACTGTTCAGTAGCTTTACAAAGAATGGTCACACTGCATGGTTTGATCCACAGATGAAAAAGATAGAACCACACTGTATAGTAAAACAAACAGTACCACAGTACAGTACTGTTCAGTAGCTTTACAAAGAATGGTCACACTGCATGGTTTGATCCACAGATGAAAAAGTTAGAACCACACTGTATGGTAAAACAGTAAAAGGTCTCATGAATACGCTACATTACAACTTTAAACCGAGCTTTCTGTTCAGTGCTGTTTGTTCAAAGATTTCTCAAATCAAGATATACATATCAGTGTGAAGTTTGAGGAATGATTTCCGCACAGGTCCCTACTTCATTATGCATGCTGTAGCCGTACAAGAAATGTTTGCACGTGCACTTCCTAAGACAATTCAACTACAGCATGCATAATGAAGTAGGGACCTGTGCGGAAATCTTGCCAAGTTTGATTCCGGCAAGGGAGTCTGAGTCTAAACAAATGTGTTTAAACAGGTAAACGGACAAAGATTGGTGTACAAATTTGTGAATCCACCTGTGACCAAAGCGGGATCGCCCAACGAAGTAAGCGCCAAAGTCTCGCACACCCCGAAGAAAACCGATGACACCGAGGATCTCCCGGAAAAAAACGAAGTTGAGAAAATGCCCTATCTTCGGACAAATTCTCCTGTAGTTGCACAACCAAAACTTACATGCACAAGCCCAGCGTTTGGTTTCAGAGTCATTCAAGCCCCATTGGTCAGCCGTAGTCACATGGAGTACCCAGTTTCCGTGTACTCGTATATTGTTCCTTGTGTGATACCCACGTGTCGATCGATTGGAGTCATCAAATCATGAAAAGGCCCTTGGGATGTGCGGTGCAAATACCAATAAATGTATTTCTGTGGCAGCAGACTCGTTCCCAGTCCCTACTTATTTGTTCTTTAAAGGCGATGAAAGACTGGGGAGAAATGATGTCAAGGTCGCGGGGCAGGCTGGGAAGGGCTAAATAAAACTATAAAACTAACTGTATATAGTAAAACAAACGATTTTCGTGCGGCCTTCCCTTGATGCAATGCGTTCTAGTCAAAACCGCCTCAGGAGCGACTGGGAACGAGTCTGCTGTGGCAGGGTGACACGCCCGGGGCGTAGCTAGGATTTTTCAAGGGGTGGGGGGTAGTCACACTGTGTCACACCTGAGACTATCATGTTGACAACCACGCTGTGTTTTGTTAAAAGTTGACATGAGGGGGTGGGAGGCTGTCACGGGCACCTCAGGACCCCCCTCCCCTCCCCTCCCCTCCCCTCCCCTCCCCTCCCCCTCCCCGCTGGTTATCCTCGTGCATGCATGCAATTTTTCTACACAAAAGTAAATGAAGAGCAGCGCCATTTTTGTTCATCGGCGAAACTTGGCCCGGGTTTGCCTTTTCTAGTTAATACATTCATGTCCCATATATACCAAATATTTAAAGCATTGTAACTCTTCTGCTTTTCAAGATATCTTGCTTAAAAAATTCATGTAAACAAAGCATCAAGTAATAGAAAGTATAAGATTTTTCGCTGCAAACGTTTTCGTGTAATTATCGATTGAAAACTCAAACAGTTCTGGAAGAACGGCTCCAAAATATAGGACATTAATGTATTACCCTTTTCTATTTCTCCTTCTAAGTCATTTCATGTAATGATCGAGGTATAACACACTCGATACACATGTTCCTTCACATAATATTATTACTACTCTATTGCGTGAGGCAGTAAACGTGTCCCTTCGACTTTATCACTCTCGTCAATCTGCCCACCCGTTGTGCTGTAAAAAGTGACAATTTTCTTGACGTTCTGGACCTTCAATTTTACAGTCAATGGATTGTTCTATAGAATGATTTGTATGATTTCTTTCTCCGAGGTCTTGAAGTTAGTTCAAATCAGTAAAAATTTTCACCGCATAAGTCACCAAAAGTTGAAGGAAACCTTTGTTGAGGGTCAAGAATGTATTTTAACCCTTGGATTTCGTTTCCAAATCTAAGGCGCAATTTTAGTGTGTCCCATATAAGTCCTCATATTACTTTGGAGAATCTGAGGCCCGATCAATTCAAAATTCTGAAGTTGATGAAAGGGTTAGTTCTCACATGATCTGTATGCTAAACAATGTATTACTATTATCTGGAGAAGTTACATTTTGATCACTTCTGGTAGTAATAGGATTAATGAGCTCCTTGTTGTGTTAGCTCACTGTATATTGGTAGAAAGCAAAAAGCTCTTCCTGTTCAAGACAAATATCGTTTGTAAATAACAAATTTAATTACTGCATGTTTTGGTTTGTATATAAAAGAGTTTGACCAAAGCTATAGCACTGGGACTTGTGAGCGAATAGTGCTTTGCTGGGATGCTTCATGCTATATTACAATAATAATAATAACAATGAACTTTATTTGAGTGTCAACTGTATCTAGCACTAACGCACTAATTGGGGACACTGTAAAGCACAAATCAAATCAAATCAAATCATATTTAATTAAATCAAATCAAAGGAAATGTTGGTTTTTATGGAAAGGGGAAAACCGGAGTACCTGGAGATAAACCTCTCGGAGAAGAGTAGAGAACCAACAAACTCAGGTCACATATGACACCGGGGCTAGGAATCAACTCCGGGCCACATTGGTGGAGGGCGAGCGCTCTCACCACTGCGCCAACCCTGCTCCCCAACACTGCGCCAACCCTGCTCCCCAACACTGCGCCAACCCTGCTCCCCAACACTGCGCCAACCCTGCTCCCCAACACTGCGCCAACCCTGCTCCCCAACACTACGCCAACCCTGCTCCCCAACACTGCGCCATCCCTGCTTCCCAACACTGTGCCAATCCTGCTCCCCAACACTGCGCCAACCCTGCTCCCTGCGGCATATTGTAGAATTCGTCTAATGACTTCTAATATACAGAAGCTTATTATTAACAATAGCGATTATAAGGAGTGAAAGGTAGCAATGAATAACTGAGTTCGGTTATTAAAGCAGATTGGGTTTTAACTTAAATGCCACAATCACTTGCCTTTCTGAACATTTAGTAAGACTGTGATCCTAACTCACTCTGGCGAAGAAAACTTCCCGGGCATATTGCAAAATTACAAGATACCTAGCTCCTAGTTACGGCATAGGCGTACGGGCAATTTTTTGCCAGGGGGAGGGGGCGGTGAACCATTTGCCCAAAAATTCTCGCAAGTTGCCCAAATTTTTACGAAACAGTCGAAAAGAAACGAGGGTCATATGATGCACCAACACAGGCCTACATATGATTACATATGAAACTATCATGAGCTCATAAAACATGTTAAAACAAACAGAATGTCTCTCTATTAAAAAAAAACACACACACACACATGCAAACTTCTTTAAAAATTGGCTCTGCCCAAATTTCTCTTAATGCCCAAAAAATCTAACTTGCCCCAATTTCTCTCTTTGGGTGGGGAGGGTGGGGGGGATACAGCCCCCGCACCCCACCCCAGCCCGTACGCCAATGGGTTAGACGGACAGGCAGACATTCCGAATCCGTTCAAACCTGATTTTTTTTTTCAGGTCTTACGTTTGCAACTGCTTAAGTTGCGTACATAAGTACGACGATCGTCCACATGTTAAATCTTTCTTCCGCAGCTCACATATATGAAATTTTCATGTATTCATATTCTTATCTTCATCATGCTCTACGGGTATATTACGAACTCACAAATGACCAGCACCCAGTTGGTTTCACAGTTTAGTTGGTTTAAAACAGAAATGCGCCGATACCGCAAGGTCATAGGTTCGAATCCCGGTCAAGCCTGAATTTTTTCAGGCCTTACCTTCGCAACTGCTTAAAATGCGCCAATAACTACGATGATCATTCACTTGTTGCCACGGTAACGGCATATAATACTCTCTTTACACAGTTCAACTGTGTACAGTTCAAATAATTGGATCAATATAAGTATCTGGGAAACTGCGCACCTACCCCTCCCCTAAACCAACATTAACGTTAACTTTTTAACTATTATAAATGGTTGGGTTAGGGGAGGGGTAGGTGCACAGCCCAGTAATTTTTCAGTTACGGTTCCCATATCCCTTGTCTGAATTTCACTAGCAGCTATGTCGTCATTTCGCAAGATTCTTATTTCGCCTGTCGGAATTTCGTCTTGGCGAAGTTGTATCGGGGGATTTGATCTTGTTTGATTGAAACGAAGCTACAATAGTAGATTGTACCTTTACTTATTTAAACAACAATAAGGAGACAAAAATCAGAAGAATAACCTCAATCAAAGTTGAAAGAAGTGGTCTGTTCTAGCCATATTTTGCCAAAACATAGTAAGTTAAAGTTTTTTTTTTGGCTACTGCATATGAAATAATGCAGAAGCCAAAATGTCAAAGGAAACACGAGTGATTGAGTGAGTGAAGCAGCCAATCAGCGCGTGCCTAGTATTTAGCCTTTCACAATGCACAATACAATTCGCGCACCGCAAAGAATTGTAATTGTGTTTTAAACTCAAAAGAGAATATGTTTAAGAAATGAAATCGAGGAAAGGCGATAGGTATGGCAAAAAGGTCCGAATGAACTTAATAAATGCAGTAGCCACATGCATGCAATGCTTGCCTATTTTTTCTAGTTGCAGTAAATGAGATCCTTTATTTAAAAGTGATGAGAATGAAAGCATTGCATGCTTGAGGGGTCGTGTGTAACTAGCTAATTACCTAAGTAACCTACAAGTAGACGTGGATAAAGTACGTCAAATGAATAATCAGACGTGAAAGCAAAAGTGTGAAAATGTAAAATGTACTTTTATAATCTAAGATAATTTAAAATTAAAAATCAAAAATTGGACGTCTTCGCCGCTTTGCTGAGTTTATTCAGTCTCTGTCCATGCATGACTAGAGACCCTTATCAAGTGACCATTTCAGTTGTCACAACTACTCGTGCACTGTATTGTTTGAGTAGAGAATTATGTTGATCTGCAGGGGTATACAATTGTACAGTAGCCGGTATTGACGTATTCTTTCACTTGAATTGATGGATTATCTCGTTTCATAAATAGCGATTTGTTTCACTTTGTTTGATCACCTTGCTAGCTTTCGACTGTCGTATAACAAAGCAAATTAAGCGTTCGATTACTTCCGGTTTGTTTCCTTCTAGTGGGGACACACCTGCCCACGTCACTCCGCTACCGGACGGAAGTGCGTCAAAAGAACCTTATTGAAAGCTATACTTCAAGTCGTTATGTCTGTCATAGAGACCTGTTAATTAAATAGAATGACGCTATGAAAACCGGAAAATGAAACAATACCATATCATACGTATCAGTACAACTGCGTAAATTTTAACAGAAGGCGCGAGTTAGCAGCAGTTAATTATATAGCTTTAGAAAACAGTCCCAAGAAAGTACGCGCGCTGATTGGTTAGAAATCGTGTTTCTATAACTCGATAGAAACACAGAACTAGCACGAGCTGTTGACGTAATGATGACGCGAGCAAAGAGAATTTACAGTTTGATAATCAAAGCTAACAAGTTGCTTTTCTTTTTTTCGTCGCGGTGTTTTCTAAAAGAAATAGAAAACATGTTCTTCGTGTTTCTATCGAGTTATAGAAACACGAGTGAAAGTTTGGGAGAACTCGAAAAAGCTGTGGAAACACTCGCCTGCGGCTCGTGTTCCCACAGCATTTCTCGTTCTCCCAAACTTTCACTCGTGTTTCTATAACTCGATAGAAACACGGTACATGTTTTCTATTTCTTAAATTATTGACGTGGAAATGGGATCGTTTACCCCCTGGTTTTTGGCACAAACGGAGAAATGGGGAAAGAATGCAAACTGTTCCTGAGTAACCTAGCGGACAAAGTTTCCCGTAAGAACCGCGAGTCTTATGACAGTTCCATATCTTGGCCTAGAACACGCATATCTTTCGATATTTTATGATCAGTCCACACTTGTGTCAGAGGCTCTAGAACCCCTTTTCACAGGAATGCTGACTTTTTATATGACTTTCTGGTTAATGCAAGGAATGTGGACATTTTCCAATGTATTTTTTAAAACGACTTTCAGGTTAGGTTTTGGTTTTCTGCCAAGAACTAGAAAGTAAGATGGCAGATTTATTAGAAGTTGTATTGTAAATAGTAGAAGATAGGTTTTCTTTTTATTATTGATACTCGCGAATGAGTCTAATTTTACTTCTTGCTTTTTTTTAAATCAGTATAATCAGAATGTAATCACTAACCTCAGTTACATAAAAGGTACGTCCCTTTCAGACTCCTTCCGTTTTAAGGAGCAACTTAAAACTCAAAGATCTAGAGTGGTTTTGATTTTGTGGAAATTTCTTATGCGGTACAGGGTTTTCAATAAGTGATTTTAGTAGCAGGAGAATTGTGTAAAGTAACAGGAGAATATTCTGAAAGCGCTCCCGTCTAATTTAAAACTAGCTCAGGCCATCTAAATTTGACCGGAGAATTCTTCGTAGTAGCCGGAGAATTCTCCGATCTCCGATTTCTAATGAACACCCTGCGGTAGCTTTACGTACATGAAATTATTTCAGTGTAAAATGGGGTTGACAGGCCTACATAACTCCCCAGCGCGTGTTCAAAATAGCCTTTTTATAGTTTGGCTCTCAAGAGTATGTCTTTGAGCGACCGCCCTCTTTTATAAGATACGAGGGGCGGGTTTTTGTAGATTCCGCTCAGTAATGGTTGTTGTTCTAATAAATGCCAGTTTTTCATGAGAATTTGCTTTAGGTTTGGCACTGATGGTTGGTATTGCGTGAAAAAAGGCAAGATTCGTTGGTTTGTCTTATTATTATTTCGTATTTCAACTTGATATTTCTCGGAAACGAATACGTCAACTGCAAAAAGCAGGAGCCTGCTAAAAATTAATAATTAACTCAAGATGTTTCTGTGCACAAACAAATGCACCGGTGAA
The DNA here is from genome assembly GCA_949710005.1 of Ricordea florida. NCBI lineage: Eukaryota > Metazoa > Cnidaria > Anthozoa > Corallimorpharia > Ricordeidae > Ricordea > Ricordea florida. Next base: position 23,041,790 of record OX453285.1, read on the forward strand.
AACAAGTATTGTGGGGATAATGTCTAAAGAAACTGGGGATGCGTCGATGGGGAATTGAAACACAAGAAATTGGGTAAATCAAACGAGTTGATTAAGTAAGTTATACCACCATAAGCTAAAAGGGAGGTGCTGACGTTTCGAGCGTTAGCCCTTCATCGGAGCTCCGACAAAGGGCTAACGCTCGAAACGTCAGCACCTCCCCTTTTACCTTACGGTGGTATAACGTACTTAATCAATTCGTTTGATTTACCCAATTTCTTGTGCGCCGGCGAAAAGTCGTGAAACTTCTAAGTTCATTGTTTATTAATTAATTTATTTATTTATTTATTTATCTGGTTAGTTTGTTATTTTATTTACAAAGCCGTTCGCCTAATAACCATATTGACAAATTACATGCACAGAAAAAGGGTGAAGAGTTAAAAGTTGACAATATCATTCTCTTACTGAGGGTCACCACAACAGTAAGACACCAATCACTGTGGGCCCTTAAATATCAAACTAGACTTCTTTTTCGCACTTCCGTTTCCAATTTTATCACTTTTTCTTGACGAATCCATGAAATATTATATGACCTCTACTTGGAAAGCCGCCGATCCACACTCGGCACTCGAATTAATCCGGTTTTGGCGACCTCTTGACAATTCTCAACAGTGGCTTTTTCATCAATCTAGAACTATCTACTTGGCATCCACAGGAAGGATGAAACGGTAATTTTTTTTACAGTGTAGTTTTTCCCAAGCTATTTAAATCAGTCAATTGTTAGCTGTTAACGTTATTTCTAGTAGCATGGTTTTATACTTTATTCAGAAAGAATCATAGCCAGGGACGCCATCAAGAAAAAGGTCGAGATCTTGAATTCAAAACGCGTGATCCACCATCTGTTGCCCAAACCAGCCAGCGTAACCAATTCTTTGGAAAACCTACTGATCAGTACTGTACTGTTGTACAGTTTCTTATACTATACAGTGTGGTTCTAACTTTTCTATCTGTGGATCAAACCATGCAGTGTGATCATTCTTTGTAAAGCTACTGAACAGTACTGTACTGTGTATTACTTTTCAGAGTGGATCTAACTGTTTAATCAGTGGATCAAAACATGCAGTGCTACCATTCCGGCTTTGTAAAGCTACTGAACAGTTCCCTACTGTTGTACTGTTTGTTTTACTACATAATGTGGAACTAACGTTTTAATCTGTGGATCAAATCAACTCCTTCCATTTCTGCAAATGTTTTTTGATCTTGCACCTCTTTCACCTATATATTCTTGGTAAGAAACGTAAGGATTACAACCAAATAGCTAAAAGCTAAGCGTTCCTGTTTGAAATAAGTTGGGCTTGGCAATAGATAAGCAGAAGTCGTTTCCTGTCTCAATGTTTGTGAGCATAATACCAATTGCGTCACCGCAGAAAAGGGGCGGGGACTTGAAATCGTTTTGTAGCCTGTGACGCGCGATCGATGCAATAATACCCAAACTGACATACAAAAGGAAACCTGCAAGGTACAAATGGGTGACCATTTATTGTTTGCAATTGCCACCTCCAAGTGTGCGTTACTCTCATACAATCTCAGCTTTTAAAAAGAGGGTGCAGTTGAGGTTTTTTCTTAAGCGAGTGGATGCTATCTGAAAAAGCAAGGTGAGAAATACAGAGTTTTCACTGTCTATCTACCACTGCTAGTTAATGTTTTAGTACCGTAGAAGAAAAATACGTATTTCGGGTGTAAGTGATGACAAGATTTAAACACGAAACTGACAGCGCATTATTTAACTAACATTTTTGTACTGCAACTGTAGTCTCGAAACACAAGAAATTGGGATAATCAAACGAGTTGATAAAGTAAGTTATTCCACCGTACGGTAAACTGAAAGGGAGGTGCTGACGTTTGGAGCGTTAGCCCTTTGTCGGAGCGAAATGTAGTCTCGAAATGGCTGACGTTAGTGCCTCGGTTTGCCTCTTACTGGGTAAGTTCCTGATAAAGAATGTGATTTTTCTCAGTCTTATCACTCCTGTGATAGACATACCTTATTGTGGCACTGAACATGAACTGCGTGACGAGACAACATGACAAAATCTTCTACACTACACTTCAACTATTCCCTGTATCAGTTACTTGTATGGTCATCATGCTTAAATTTGTCCAGTTACTCCAAAGTTACACAACTTGACGCGTCGCTATACTACTGGAAAGTTAAACCTTACATGCATATGGTCGAATTGAGATGTTCAAGTATGTTACTATAATGATATAATGTACTGTATTGTGAGCTGTGTATGAGCGCTAAAAAAATGCAGATATGTGGCCGTCGTTCTCGAGCACGCTTTGAACAGCTTCAAGTTCACTGATTTGTGAGACGATATCGTTGGAAAACCATGGCCGCAGTTCAGCAAGACGCTTAATAATGATAACGCTAAGGATTTTCCGCACTTGTCAGCTTTCTTACTCGTGAAAATAGCGAACTGTATCACATGACTTAATATTGAATAACCGGTGCCTTGAAAAAATAATGAACGTTGTACCACAGTGAGACGTGCAATATGCAGTTACGTTGGCTGACTTCTCGAGCGCGGAATTTGAACTAAACGGAGGATGGTCTGGAATATGTTGTTAGTCATTGTGGATGATGGAGTTGTTGCATACAACTTATTCCAAAATGGCCGCCATTTAAATATTCTTTTATTTTTTTTTTCAAATTATCCCTTGATGCCTCGTTCTTAAGCTAAAATTCAAAAGAATATTTTACCTTGAACGAGGCATCAAGGTCAAATTTAAATAAAAACAAAATAATATATGAGGCGGCCATTTTGGAATAAGGCATATAAACTTTTTCTTTTTCACTCGTTTAAAACTATTTTAAGCAGCATTGTTTCATGTATTCCGTCTTAGTGACATTAAAAGACGAGGCGGTATAGTGAAGGTGGTAACACAGTCTTCACAGCGCGAACTTTAGTCATCACCTTGGTACCAGTTCAAGACAATATGTTTTGGTTGCCACATATATCAGGGGCGAAGCCAGGATTTTTCAAAGGGGGGGTCACAGAGGCTACTCACTCTTATCATGGCGTTTTCGCCACCTGAATATTGTAGGTTGTTTGCTCAAAAGAAGGCCTACCAAGGGGGGGTCACGGGCACCCCAGGACCCCCCTAGCTACGCTCCTGTATATAGTTCTGAATACACAACTGGGGCAGTTTGTTGTAGGCTACCGAACACTGACAACTTTAATTTGGTGTTGTGTAAACGTTTTCATTTGTCTCACGACGAAGTCACTTTTTTGTGGATCGCGACGTTTCGACCACTAACTGCTGGTATTCTTCAGATAAGAAGGTCAACTGGTCACGGTGCACCGTTATGTAGATTTGGTGGTACGATGTGATAGGTGCAGAGGATATTAGGGAGCCTAAGCACGCGCGTTTTTGAGACGCGGACGTCAACCGGAAGAGAACATTTCCGTACCAGGACAGTGGTATCTCCCAGATTCTTATAGTGATCATCTCTAATGGAGAAAAGATACTAATCAATGTAAATGTAGTTGTGTGAAGACAAGTAAAAAGGGGAAACAGTTCACTTCCGGTTGCCGTCCTCCTATCAAAAACGCGCGTGCTTAAGCTTCCTATTCCATATGATGACCCTCCGCACGGAGATTCGCGGAGAAACGATATTTCCCTTCGACTGTTCAAAAACATTTCACAAGTGTTAGCAGCGAATATTGCAATCAGACCCGTCCGTGCTAAAGTAATATGATAAGTCAGGTCGCAAATCGATACCACTTGAAGTTTTTCATGATGCTACAAGTTTGTCTGGGAAGTTAGCCAAGCACTACAAATCCGCTCAGTCAATCGCTCTGAAATTTTTGCCACACAAACTAGACGGCCTGCGCTAAATTTTGATCTATAATACGGACTCGGTGTAACAAAGACAGAGTCGGACACACGCCGTTTTTACACTATAAATACCCTCATCAAATAAATTAATGTTACTGGTATTTCACTGCGAATGTCAAAGTGAACTTCCTCAGGTTTTAAATCTTAACATGATTGCAAAATTAAAACTAAGAATCCTGAATTTTAATACCAGCAAAATGTGAAAATGACGCCTTACTCTTGGCCTGGGATTCACTTAGCAAAAGTCCAGCAGTCTTGTTTTGTTCCTCACTTCCTATCGCAGCTGAGTCAAAATTAAAACTGCGTAACGGACAATTCAGGCAAGTAGGCAAAAACGTGAACGATGGCGATCACTGAGAAATGCTGCGGTTGTGGTGATGCAAATAAAAGGTGCATTAGCGAAAAAAGTGTTAAAGCAAGTAGCCTGCATTGTGAAAGTAAAAAAATATATATAAATTTTAAAATGGGGAGCAGTTCCCGAGCTGGCTTCCAACGTGTAGTCTCAGTAGTCATTCATGTGGTGTGGTTTCGACGAGAAAAAAAAACAACAACGCATCATCATAGTTAGGGACGGACCATTAGAAAAGTGATGGGGGGGGGGGGGGTGGGAAAAAAAAAAAACAAAAAAAATTCATGCAAGGGAAAATGCCAAGAAAAAATTTTATGCAAACAAGAAGGTAAAAAAAAATTCATGCAGAAGGAAGATCCAATTGTGACTTTTTCACACGTAGCAAAAAAAATTCGTGCAGAGGGGTTCACCTGAAAAAAAAAATTCCTGCACAAGCAGTGAGCGAAAAAAAAAATTCGTGCAAGCTGAAAATTCCCCACCCCCCCCCCCCCCACCCCCCATCACTTTTCTAATGGTCCGTCCCTTATTCAAAGTGACCAGCACGTGTGTTTGAAATGCCCGCACTAATGAAAGCGCACGCTGTGACTTGACCCACAAATTGAACGTAAAAGCTTGCCGTTAATTTGTTCGGTGTTCTTTAGTGCTCATTAGTGAAAAGCCGGCTGATATTCCAAATATTTCGTTGTGTGAACAACCAAACAAAGCGCAGGAGCTAGTTTGTTTTAACGGTTCAAGAAACAATCCCGCTACTTAAGTTAAAACGTCTAAAAGCCACGTTTGTTTCGTGGAAGGTCAAACAATATGCGACCAATTAGAGACTATAAGAATAATGGTATTTATTAATGTAAAGCTTTTACCTCGTAGGACGCAAGTCATTCGTGTTGCCAGCACCTGGGAAAACAGTATCAGGATTAAGGTAAGTGCTTATATGTACGGAGTGACATAAACTTCCTGTAGTTGAAACGGACACTAAATAGGCGCCTTCTGAAACTGATTTAACTGACCGATTGCAGGGTGGGTCACATCTAATTCCACTGAATCAGGTACGGAAACCAAACGTTAATCAAGTTACGAATGTTAGACCTTTTCTTCAGTAACTAAGTTTTGCTGAAACCAGCACGGTCACGGAATAAGCGCCTTCTAAAAGTTTAACTGACCAATTGCAGGGTGGATCACATCTACTGGCTTCCAGGTATCGACACCCGAAACAATCAAATTACGGATGTTTATAGACCTTTTCTTCAGTAAATACGTTTTGTAATAAGGAATGCAACTGTAATGAAACAACAGGAATTGGGATAATCTAACAAGTTGATAAAGTAATTTGTACCACCTTATGATAAAAGTTTTATCTTACGGTGGTACAAATTACTTTATCAACTTGTTTGATTGTCCCAATTTCTTGTGTTCCAATTCCCCACCGACGCAGCACCAGTTTCTTTAAAAACTACCCCCACAATGTAATGAAACAATCCCAGTTCTATGACAAGAATCTATCATTTCTTTTATTGCAATGTTCGCAAAAATTGACATTGAACTGTAAATTTGAACTATGAGTTATCTTTTATGTTCATTTGCTTCCTGCAATTTCAACTTGTTTTTTGGCTTGAATTCGGTTAATTTAAAAGTAATAGCTTGCGAAAACTGGAGAACTAGATTACGCTCTCAGTGGACTGAAAAACTTTTGGCGACTGCTATGAGTCCTCTGGTCAAAATAGAATGATAACAGACGTTCCTTTGTTTTCTTAACGTTTCTAGCAGCGAAAATACTTAGTGTCCTGACTTGATATAACAACTTGATGATACTGGCGAGCCGCAAATCTACAGCCGAGAAACTTCAATCACAGGTTTCCTGACCAGAGAAAAATTTGTAAACTTCTAGCAGTATGATCAAATACGATAATGACAAGAAGTTAACTCATTTTTTCATTGCTTAGACTTAAACAAAGTTGCTAACTTCAAACAACCATTATTAATTACTGTTTCTTATAGAGATGACGAGGCGCAAACTCATAAGTTAGGAATGACGATCTCAGGGTTCAAATTACGGTTGAATTAGAGATGATTTAGTGCGTGCATGGTCAGAACAGGGTTACAGCAAACCGCTATTTTTTGTTACAGCTTTTCGGTAAAATCAGTCAGCTCACATAAATTCAACATTATACTTAGAGTTGACGGGTTGCAAGCCCAGTAACTACTAAGAAAGGAAAATCCGATCAAACAAGTAATGAAGCTATTATTGTTAGACGGAACCTATTTTAGCGCCTGGTGACTTCAATAAAACTCTTAAAGCGAACTGCAAAGTGGTAATAAATAACGGACTATGTGACAATGCCCTCGCAGTTATCACGTAAATAGAAGTGCTAAGAAAACGATGGAGGACCAAACAGACAAAAAACTTGTATAGACACTAATACTATGACAGAGATTTTAGGCTTTCTCACAGTTACAAAGAAATTCCGTGTTACGCGGTATAGACTAAAAGGCACGATGATTGTTATAATTAGAAATTCTGTGGATGGTTATAAAATATTAATATTTTCTCAATTAGTATTCAATGTTTTTGTGTCAACTTAAGTTTTGTCTTGGAAGCTGACGAGGAAAAATGAACTAAGGATTGCGGAATATTTTGCTGTAGAACAGTGTTTCAATGGCGATTTGTGTAACGGAAGATAAACGACCTGTATACTTGTCCGATTGAATTAAGAAGATCTAGAAATTGGATCACACTTTTCGTGATTGCGTAAGTGATTTTCTGACGTGAGAACTGAAGCTAGAAGAAAAGGGAAGTTACACGGGTTGAATCAATGAACCCTTTAAAACTGGCGGCATCGCTGAAACTGCTTATAGCTCTTAAGAATTTAAATAACTAGAATTTGTGTATTAATATATACAGTTAATTTGATGGTTTGTTTAGTTGTGCAGCGCCCTTCAAGCCACTGCCTCCTACTCAGGTAATCGTATTAAAAATCTTATTGGTAGTAAAGATACTGCATTGCTGCCACTCCTAGCTGCTTCTACTATTGGTGCTGCTACTGCTACTACTACCACTGCTACGTATCACAGCTGCTTCTTCTGCTGCTAATTCTACCACTGATGCTACTGCCACTGTCGGTGCTACTACAGCGGTGATAGTATAGATAGTCTAAGGTCCTGTTGATTGGGTTGGTCCGTAGGTGACTCTGTGCTGATGAGGCTATTTAGGGCCATGAGGTCTCTTCCACTTGTAGGGAAGACAAACCGTGGCCTATATAGATATTCTATTTCCAATAGGACTGAAATAAGCACCTTAACCAGGCTTCTTCATCATGGTAAAAAAAGGGGGCCTTCAATTAGATTTTTCTAGCGTTCGAACTGTTATAGTTTCTGGTTGTATTATTATGATTTAGCTATTGACAACGTCACTCGTAATTTAGAACGACAAAATGATCTTGCTGTAACGATTTACACTTCTAACATGGCCAAGCACAGTAGCGAATGAGGTACCTTTTTTGTTAAAACGCTGTTTTACAGCTTTCATAAGAACAAATTTGTAAATGCACTTTTTTGAAAGCAGGTACCCGAGTTAAATTACTTTCTTTTGCTTAAAAGGTAAAGGGTGCTGTTAAAAATGCCCATGGCTAAACGCGTTTTGGCGCGCTTTAACAAAAAAAAACATAGATGTAATTAAGGTAAATATTTGTAACCAATTAATAAGGCGGCGATAAAAAACACAGGTCCCAACTTTTTGTCTTTTGCGCTTTCATTGTTTTTCCACAAAGACTTCCACGTGCAGTGTTGGTATTCATAACACGAGGTTTTTCACTCTGTTAAAACTATTTTAAGCAGCATTGTTTCCTGTATTCCGTCTTAGTGACATTGATTAAAAAAGGCGGCGGTAAAGTGAAGGTGGTAACACAGTCTTCACAGTGCGAACTTTGGTCATGACCTTGGTACCAGTTGAAGACAATGTTTTGGTTGCCATACAATGATATATAGTTCTGAATATCTCATACACAACTGGGACAGTATGGCGCTAACTACCGGGACACAACTTTAATTGGTGTCATACGTGTTTGTATATTAAAGGAAGATGCAGGCACACCTTTTCAAAATCATCTGAGACTAAAGCCTCCATTTTCAGAATGTTTCTCTGAGTTTGTTTCATAATAATGTTATGAAACACTCAGTGATTTAGTGATACCTCAGTTGTACTGAGGGAAAGATTGATAGGGATCGCTTTCCAAAAAAGGAAGTCAGCTTTGTTCGTCAGAAATCAACAGTTACCTACTATAATTCGTGTTTTCCCGCCAATCGGTTCATCTCCTGGTTCATCAAGTCACGCTGACGAGAAAGCAACGAAACTACGAGTTTTTCTACGAGACTGATATCCGGGGAGTACCATGAGAAATGTTAGGGGCTCCGCAAATGGCAGCCATGCAGCCCAGGTGAGTTCTATTAGTGCCGCCCTCGAGTGACTTCATTCGACTAAAATTTGAAACAGTAATAACTGCTTGTATCAATATTACGCCTTTGATCGTGACTACCTTATCGAGAGCTACTAAAATGGTAACTTAACTAACAGCACCTTAAACTATATAGGTTAATGAAAAAGAAGGGAAAAAGAAAGAAAGAGTTACTAGTGTTACCATCTCTTAGAATAAAAACTACTGACCGGCAGTACTGTACTGTGCTACTCATGGTTTGTTTTACTATACAGTGTGATTCTATCTTTTTCATCTGTGGATCAAACCATGCAGTGTGACCATTCTTTGTAAAGCTACTGAACAGCACTGTAATGTGGTACTGTTTGTTTTACTATACAGTGTGGTTCTAACATTTTCATCTGTGGATCAAACCATGCAGTGTGACCATTCTTTGGAAAGCTTCTGAACAGTACTGTACTGTGGTACTGTTTGTTATAGTGTACAGTGTCTCTAACTTTTTCATCTGTAGATCAATTCATGTAATTGGAGACCATTCTTCGAAAAGCTTTTGGAACTGTTCTGTTTTATGGTACGGCTCTAACTTTGAAGAGCTATGTAGTTTTGCTCTTAGACTCTCTCTTCCTGGTGGCACGTGCTGCATTTAAAAAGTTCAACAGTCTAAGGAAACTGTGACATCATACAAAATACGCTCGGGAAGGGCTTGTCACGTTAATTTCCGGTGACCTTCCAGTTCACATACCTTAGCGTAGGAGGAACGAACCTATGTGATTTGCGATCTTGAGTCACTTATAGTTCTGTGTTGTCAGATCGGAAACTCTAACAATTTTTTGTGTAACAATTTTTCGCTGAACTTGACTTTCACCGCAAAAGGAAAAATGTGGAATGGCGATGATAGTCGTTACAAATAGTTTTAGAAAACAGTCCCAAGAAAGTACGCGCGCTGATTAGTTAGAAATCGTGTTTCTATACTCCTCGATAGAAACACAGAACTAGCACGAGCTGTTGACGTAATGATGACGCGAGCAAAGAGAATTTACATTTTGATATTCAAAGTTAACAAGTTGCTTTTCTTTTTTTCGTCGCGGTGTTTTCTAAAAGAAATAGAAAACATCTTCTTCGTGTTTCTATCGAGTTATAGAAACACTCGTGAAAGTTTGGGAGAACTCGAAAAAGCTGTGGAAACACTCGCCTGCGGCTCGTGTTCCCACAGCATTTCTCGTTCTCCCAAACTTCCACTCGTGTTTCTATAACTCGATAGAAACACGAAGAACATGTATTCTATTTCTTAAGTAATAATAATAATACTTATTAACAATTTGCATTGCGGAAGGCCGAACGCAAATAACGATCACCTTTAATCCTGCTCAACTTTCAGCGATAGCATTTACTTTATTTAACTGCTTTTATTTTCATTAGGGGATTATTTCTCTGGGCTAACAGCTTTAAGGCCAAAGGTTTTCCTATCAAGAATCCTATAGGAAGAAATTAACTTCGAAGCTTAACTTCAGTTAAAAATATTGGACAACAGAGATCACCATACAAATTTTTTTTTGCTCAGCTGTATTTCGCAAAAACGGTCCCGTCAGTTCATAAGCCATGTAATGAAGCGCACTGATTATAAAACTGCAATGACCAGGGTAATTTATTGCTTGGGTCAGGTTGATTTTACAAGAAATTTGATTAGTGTCAGTCCACGGTGTAGCCTTAATGTTTACTCTCTGTTCAATCATAGATATCATGCGATAATAGAAGCCATAAAAGATGGTCACCCTCCGTGAGCCGCGCTGTGCAATGAAACAATAAGCACTATTAGTACAACACTGTTCAGTAACTTTTCAAAGAATGGTCACACTGCATGGTTTGATCCACTGATGAAAAAGATAGAACCACACTGTATAGTAAAACAAACAGTACCACAGTACAGTACTGTTCAGTAGCTTTACAAAGAATGGTCACACTGCATGGTTTGATCCACAGATGAAAAAGATAGAACCACACTGTATAGTAAAACAAACAGTACCACAGTACAGTACTGTTCAGTAGCTTTCAAAAGGATGGTCACACTGCATGGTTTGATAGGCAGATGAAAAAGTTAGAACCACACTGTATAGTAAAACAAACAGTACCACAGTACAGTACTGTTCAGTAGCTTTCAAAAGGATGGTCACACTGCATGGTTTGATAGGCAGATGAAAAATTTAGAACCACACTGTATAGTAAAACAAACAGTACCACAGTACACAGTAGCTTTTTATAGGATGGTTACACTGCATGGTTTGATCCACAGATGAAAAAGCTACAACCACACTGTATAGTAAAACATACAGTACCACAGTACAATACTGTTCAATATCTTTCCAAAGAATGGTCGCACTTGTCCAGAAATGAAAACCTCGACTTTAGGAGCACAACAGACATACGGTGAAAAAAAATTAAGAACAGACAGTGCAATACAATTCTAGAGTATGGTTATACTGCATATCGGTTTGCATGGCTCTGTAAGGATGCATTGGTCTGGACAGGAGCCCTGGTCTGGAATAGCACTAAAAAATGTTCAGTGCAATTTTAGAAATTTGAATTATACTATCCCGTGACCCTTCTCATACATGGTGTTCATGCGTGCTTTCCTAGCATTTGTGATCGTATAAATATTTCTTGTCGTTCGCGTAAATACTGCTTTCGTGAAAACAGTATTACAAATCACCGTGATGTTTAAATAACGTTTTGGAAGACTGACAACAGCGTAACTTCCGTAATTGGCCAGAGTTAATCAGACGCCACAGGGAGAGAGATCAAAAATCAACTTCTCCTTGCATCATTTGGATCATTTGCATCGTCATGTTCAAGCAAACGGCTCGTTGGGAAGACTATTGGTATGGTCACGAACGAAAATCAAAATTTTCAAACAAAAAGTGTCTGAATACTCCCTTATTGGAATTATTTGTCAGATTTTGAGTTCAGAAAATTCGATTTTTGCACGACCGCTTCGACGCACCAACCGGGCTAGAGTCACGGTAAGCGAGTTGCCCCGTTTATTTTCAGAGTCAAAAGTCCTTTTTTTCAGTGTGTGGTCCTAACTTTATTCTCTGAGAACAAAGCGATGCCGTGTTATCATACGCTGAAAAGCCACTAAGCGCTTTCACGGTATCATTTCCTTAATCGCTTCCAACACGTTAGTTACCAATACAACATTTTAATTTGACAATATTGTATATTTACATTTGTTTGCTTTTGCTTCGAATTAGTTGGAGAGGAAGCTTTCGTTTGACCTTTGTGGTTGAACGGAAGTAAGTTCCGTCACGTCCGAAATTAGGCGGGTAAACACGGATAGCTTTCAACCGTCAATCACTTGTGGGTATGTGTCGAGGATCTAAAGTGCTTCGTTTATAGTGCCGTGTTTAGCGTAGCGGTGTGCGTAGGCTTTTCAATTTACAGGTAAATCACTGCCCTCGTGTTACAGTTCTACAGGTGTAAGGGGACAGTGGTTCGAATCTGTTTGTGTGTGGCAATCGAGTTCTCGCATTTCAGCTCAGTCCTTGGTTCCGGGAACGCATGGATTTCACTTGAATTAGTCCCTTGGCCTTTACTCTTCTGGCACAATTTTTTATGGAAGATCGATGTCATAAAAATTTGCGCAAAAACGTTTTTACTTTTACATCACGTCAATTCAGTATCTCATTGAGTGAGACACTGTCTATCACTGCTCCAATGTTTTTTCTTCTACGTGAGTTCCAAAAAACGCAGCGACAAACGTATTGGCCTCTAGCGAAGTGCGGTTTGATTTTTTTTTTTTTTTACTGCTCTGCTCCTTTGCAACTTAAGCTGTTTATAGTGCGGGATTCAAATTACCTGAATTCTGTCACTTCTTCAGAGAGATGCTGTCGTTCACTGTTCCAGCGTTTTGTCTTCTACGTGCGTTCTTAAAAGCGCACTGAGCGAACTTATTTACCTCCTGTGAAGTTCGGTCGGAGATTTTTTGACTTCTCTGTTCTTAAACTTTACTATGTAAGCTGTTTTAAGTGCGGGCTTCAAATGACCTGACTTCTATCACTTCTTGAGAGAGACAACAAGGCATTGTTCGATGATCCAACGGGTTTTTCTTCAGCGTGTGCTCCGCCGACTGAAAACACCCAGTCAAACGTATTGTCCTCTAATGCAGTTCTACGCTCTTTACATTTGCTATTCAAGCCGTTTTAAACCTGTTTACGGTAAATTATGAGATTCAACATAACTTCTTCCACGTACTGTTATTTCGATTTTTATTCGATTGACCTGAAAAGAAGTAAGGACCCAGTACGTATCTCAGTTCTATGGAAGCGAAAGGACTGAAGCAACGAAGCAACATGGTGCAATATAAGTGCTGATGTTATTATTTTATTTTACTTTTCATTTAGAAGCAACTGACTTAGCCCCTGATATCCCGCAGGCTCAGTGAACTGTTCGCTATGACAGGTGAGTGATTTCTGCAACACTTCGGGGTTCGACATTAACTGTCTATTTATACCTTATATATGTGTATACGCCTTCCTCCCGAAGCAAAACATGGTATCACAACAGTTGCTTCTTTTTGTGTCTTTTTTTCCTTTCCTTCTTGTTCTCCTCAACTCTTTTGAGGTCTATTTTCTATTTATACCGTTTAATTTTTTTTTACCGAATCGTTACCTCGTGGGCCAAGATGAGAGAGGATGAGGTGATGGTTGATTAGGCCTTCGGCCTCATCAACTATCACCGCATAGAAATCGAGAGCGATTTTGTCTGAATACCATGCACTCTTTGGCTATCGGTTTGCAACGCATTTTCAGCTTCTTTTTGGTTTTACCCGATCTCTTTTAAGGCACTGAACTTTTGGTGGTCATCGTTCGCCTTCATCATAAGTAGAAATCCTTGTGAATACTTTTCAGCTATATGAGCGCAAACGCAAAGCGTGTCTCTGAAATGACTTAGACCCCGTTCACACCAAAACTTAAACATGTTTAAATGCTATTTAGTTAAACACGGTTTAAAATTGTTTTCTTTACAAAAGCTGCTTGGTGTCGTTGTCTACAACAAATTTAGCGCAAATAGAAAGAACATGTTACATTTTATTTGAATCCTGTGTAAAATTGAGCCCCTCTTTATAAAAGCTGCTTGCTGTCGTGGTCTACAACAAATTTAGCACAAATAGAAAGAACATGTTACATTTTATTTGAATCCTGTGTAAAACTGAGCCTGCCTTCCAGTGTTCGGTTACCAATTTTCACGTTTTGACTGAGCATGTTTAGTTGGTGTGAATGAGGCATTAGATGAATAAAGTTTTTCTTAATGCCATACAGTCTTTTATGTAGTTTTCTAGAATTTGGTGTAGTTAAGTGCATTGTTGTGTTATTTTGTTTAGTGTGGAACATGTTTTTTCAACGCGGTGAGCAAAAAGCACAATGTATCGTGTGGTGAAGAGGATTTGTCGGGTGTTCATTATTCCATTATTCCCAGGGTCTGTAAGGGGGGAGGGGAGGGGGGGATTCCTGATCCCGCATTCCCGCTTCTTTTTCACGAGAATCCCGCATCCCGCACTTTTTATTAACTTAATTGACCTATTAATTAGACAAGCTCTTTGGTTTGGTTTGATTAGTGTTCACCTGGCTGATTCGCTTTCGCTGCTGCTACGTTTATTTTGGTCGTGAAGATTTCCCGAATTCCCGATAGTCAGGCAAAAAATCACGTTTCCCGTGCAAAAATTTCGAGAAATCCCGCTTCTGGGAGAGCACTCAATTCCCGAATCCCGCCACTAAATTTTGTGTTTTCCCGAATCCCACACCATATGTTGATCAAATCCAGGATCCCGGGAATACCCTTCCAGACCCTGTATTCCTGTTAAAAAAAACCTACTTATTTCGGACAATGTATTCAATTGTTCCAAAGAAAGTCGTTAGTCCATTATTCCGTCCCGCACTTGAAATGGCATTATTCTATTATTCCAACAAAAAAATTCTCCCATCCTTATTCCATTATTCGTCTTAACCCCGCGACAACGTATAGCAAAATAAATAACAGCGCAGCACGGGATCTCCACAGGAGGCCTACTACCGTATTTACCCGTGTATAATGCGCGCCAGTGTATAATACGCACCCTAATTTTTGACCTAATTCTTTACAAATCGTGTAACTTGAAGTCCCTATTCATAACTTGAAATATTAACATAACAGCAATTCATAAACATTACCGGTATTTCTACTCACTGCACTGCTGGTAGCTTGAGTATCACTACTGTATTGCGTTTGATTCAAGTAAAATGTTCAGTGTCTTTAAACAACGCATTCCTAAACAACGAAACCTTCAAATTCTGACTCAGGGTCTTATTCAAATAGGTTTTCATCACGTTCATGAGTGTAAATACGGCTCATCTCTAGTGTAATATAATTTATTCACACAACTGACGTACAACAAAGGACACAAAGCATTCTTAACAATGTACCTAACCCTAACTAACAAAGAAAACGAATAAAGTATATTACACTGGGCATGCCCCCTAAATACAGTATTCGATTAATACGGAACTGTTCTAAAAAGTAAATTGAAATTACGGTCTTTTATGCTGCTTAGACATTCGTTTAACTATATTTTGATCCAAATAAAAATTAAGAGACTGAAGTATCTGCCGGCATAGAATTTATAATTTTTTCTTTTTAATTTTTAATTCTTTCCTGTAATTTTTGTCTTTTAGAGCAAGACGATTTCAAACAAGAAAAAAAGCAAACACGATTCAAAAATACCATCCATCTGTGGGAATTTTTGTTGGAGCTTCTCGAAGATGAGCAATTTATACCGTTGATTTCCTGGACAAGGAAGGAACTCGGAGAGTTCAAACTAAAGAACCAGGAAGAAGTGGCCAAAAAATGGGGACGATTGAAACAACGCACTGGCATGAATTATGATAAATTAAGTCGCGCGCTGAGGTATTATTATCAAAAGGGCATAATTAAAAAGGTAAGAATAGTCACGGTAAAGACAAGTAACTTATTATATGCTGATACATACGGTAATACATATTGTCTGACTGTTATCAATTAAAAGATCATATCTACTGAGATAACTGATATACTAAGACCTTAAAATCCACTACCATCACCTTCAGCAGTGCTGCTTGTATTACTACTGTTAATATTACTTGAATACTATTGCTGCCGCTGCTACTGCTACTGCTACTGCTACTGCTACTACTACTACTACTACTACTGCTACTGCTACTGCTGCTGCTGCTGCTGCTACTACTACTACAGCTGCTTCGTCTGATGCTGCTGCATGTTCATGCTCCCTACATTTACAACTTCTACTTACATCTCAAGCCTAATGGCTTTACACAACTGGCAGTCAACAAAGCGTAAGGGACAAAAATTAACAACGGTTGTAATAATTGTAAAATGTGCACTGATTTCTTTCGTTCACGATTATTTTTTATAAAAAATATCTTTTGAAATGTTTTGAAAACGTTTTATTTGTAGGTTCCTGGACAAAGATTGGTCTATAGATTTCATAAACTTCCTTACGAGTATAGACCAATCAGAAATCGATGGCCTTGGAATTCCGAACCTCTCCCTAGAGAGGAGCCGCATCCACCTAGTGCAGCTCCCATTCCTGTTGTTATGACAACACAATGGCCATTTGTATCCGCTTTCAAGCCAGAGCATCATTCGCCTGCCGTCTTTTCGCACAGCGGATCTCATACAGATCCTTGCACTGGTGTTGGGCTGGTTACACGAAGGCATGCGCAGTCGATATGCCGTAGCCAGGTTATTTTCCCACCATGCACCTGCATTGGATCGACAGTTCTAGGAATCGGGATGATTCCCGAACCAAGCCACCACTCGCTACAGGCCAGCGTTAGAAGTGCAAGAATTGTTTAGTATTGTTGTATTAATTTTGTTGCAAACGACATGGAGTAAAGACCGCAATTTTTTTTTTCTCATTTAAGGACTTAAAAAGGGAAAGAGAAACGAAAATGTAGATATCTAGAAGAAATTGTTTTGGGCTCTCGGGGTTAGCAAATCTCTGTAAGAATGACGTGAGTAGAGCTCACTAAAACAAAAACGTAGGTCCGCAATGAGTACATTCATTGCAGAATTATGCAGTTATCACCACACGAGGCGTACATCCCCTAAGAACTGATTTTTCAAAAAAAAAATTCTTCAAAATAGACCTTAAAGCTACAGCTTTTGATTCCCTTTATTTATGGACTAATAATCATGATTAGAACGGTCGTGGCTCTAAATTGGAAAAATTCCAAATTGTATATAATCATTTTAAAACAAGTTTGTTATTTCTCCAGAGCTCCGCAAAGTGTACATAGAATATTTTGACGTGGCACATTGCGTCTAGTGAAATACAACTTCGCTGTTGCAAAAATTGTATTAACGCTGCGAGGATAAAATCTTCTGTTATAAAATCAATTGTTTGTTCCATTGATTTCCTTTACTGCATGGCAAACTTAAAAGCAAAAATGAACCTGTGTCAATAAATGCACATAGGTATTGGCAGGCGTACCTCTGAAGAAAACAGCAATTCATAAGAGGATAGCAGGATCGAAATGCCCTCATCAGAGTGTACCACCAAACCTACATAATGATGCACTGTACCAGTCGACCTCATTGCCTCAAGAAGGCCACAGTTAGTGGCCGAAACATCGCGATCCACACCAATGTGACTACATTATGAGACAAAAGAAAACGTTTATACAACAAATTTCAAGTGATTTGAATTTCTGATTACAAAGTACACAAGGAGAAAAAGAACATTTAAGCAGTCTTAAACTGAAATTAATCTTGACTTAAAGTTATGTTTACTACATTTAATTAGAGGTTTAAGAACTTAAAAATATGTTTAATTTCAACTTAAACCCGCCTTAAACACCCTTAAGGCTAAAGCTTAATGTATGTTTAAGTGACCATTAAATACAACCAAAATATCTTCTGACTTTTACATTATGTTTAATTAGAACCTTAAACACATTCTAAATGTGTGTAAAAGTCATGTTTAAGGGCAATTAAATGATCATAATTATATTGTAATTTTAAAATCTTCACCTTTATCCTTTCGGCCATATTCATTTCATAAGCATCTTTTATTTCACCCACCAAATTTATTCCTTCATAGACACTGGTGTTTTTTACTTGGTCATTACATGTACAGTGTATATTTCATTTGTTGTTGTATTGTTTGTTGCTTTGTAGCAAACCCACCCAGGCTTGCAGTAAACTTGTTTGATTATTTCAATAGTAGAACTCCGCCGTGAATTTCTCAAACCACGTAGGTTGCCCTGCTTCTCCTTCTTTTGCAATTCGTTTCTTAATCTTTCATTCCCCTGTCGCAGGCTTGCATTGGCATCCTCGAGTCTCTTTTGACTGTCACAAATTGCATCAATTCTTCCGCTCATCCTTTCAATAATAAGAAGCTGTCGTACCTGTTGAGCACCTAGTAAAGTCATCATTACTGAAAACAGTGAACTGTAACCAAATGTAAAAAACGATCGAGCACACGGCAAGAAACGAAGCTAGAATGCGAACTTCCAAATGACACCAACTACATGAAACATACATCCCGCGATCGACACTCTCGCCTTCTGATTGGCTTACTATCGAAAACCAACCAATTGCAATGAAGCAGAAAAACCAAATGCAAATTGCACTTGGGATAACAATAGGGCCATTCATTGCTCTTGCCACAAATCAGCCATTACCGATTGCGGTTTTTGTCTTTGATAATCAACAAAATGGCCGAAGATTATCCTGAAACAAGTTTCCTCGAAAAAACTCCGAGCCCTTTCTTCTGTGATAAGTGGAAACTTGCGGAAAGTCCTTTGCACATTCATCTTCGTATCTTCGTCACACAAAAACGAAATGTTCTTCTCAATCGCTAAAGCGTCGCCGTCGGCGATTGTGGATTTCCGATGAATGTGATGAACAAGATATATTTTGAGTAGCACCAGTATCAAAATTCTGATGCATAAGTTAATAAAGGTACATGACTATATTAGATTGTATGGACATGGAGACTACATATACGGATAAAATTAAAGTTTCTTTATTCACTTGTCTTAGTGTGATTAGTGAAATATGGTCATTTTTCTTGCCCTGTAGGTTGCAGATGATATTTTTTCTTAACTGATTATATGAATGATGCAGGTTTCGCTCCCAACCGAGTTCGCACCTTAAACTTACTGCGTTCGCACCCAATAAGACCGAGTTCGCTCCCAACTGTACCGAGTTCGCACCCAACTTTTAAACCAACCTTAGTATCAGAAGGCACTGGTAGCGTAGTTTGAAGTTAGAATGTTTGTTGACTGGTCGCCATTTTGAATTTTTGTAAGATCGTGGTTTCTTGTTCAAAGCGTTCGTTCGCAAGTTCGATTCATTCCTAAGTATGAATAAAGTTAATCGAGGTTTCTTGTTCAATTAAAGCATTCGTTCACAAGTTCACTTACAAGTATCAATAAAGTTTATGATCATGGTTTCTTGTTCAAAGCATTCGTTCGCAAGTTCATACTTGTTCAACTTCACATGATCGGTTGGGCTTCTGTTGTAGTGGAATCGTGACAAACTAAGTAACAAGCATTCATTAATATCTTGTGATATTTTTAAAAGAAGTTATATAGTACGTGGGAGCGAACATAATTATCTAAGTGGGAGCGAACTCGATCTTACTGGGTGCGAACGCGGTAAGTGTAAAGTGCGAACTCGGTTGGGAGCGAAACCTCCTGCTACCGATTATATTCCTTTTTTTATTGAACTGAGTTCAAAATGTCAAGACACCTTTATATTTCTTTCATGCCTTGGTGTTATGATTCTGTTATGG
Organism: Ricordea florida; assembly: GCA_949710005.1. Taxonomy (NCBI): domain Eukaryota; kingdom Metazoa; phylum Cnidaria; class Anthozoa; order Corallimorpharia; family Ricordeidae; genus Ricordea; species Ricordea florida. Next base: position 23,061,270 of record OX453285.1, read on the forward strand.
AGAAGAGACAATTTGAAAATACTTAAGCAATGAAGTGCATAGTGATGTTACACACTGGACAATTTTAATTCTTACTATTCCTGTTATACATCAATAAATAGTCATTTATAGGAACCAAAACACAACCATTAATTTAGAGAATGTTTAATCTCCATTTCAGGAACTTAAATGGCTTCAGGTGTATAATGTATGTTTCAGGGGCACTTAAACCCCACTATGACAATAGCATTGATTTAAGTGATGTTTTAAACAATTAAACTAGACTTAAATGTAGACCCAAGTTCTAGGGTTGTTTAATACAACTTAAATGTGATTAAAATGAGGCTTTTGGTCTAGTGGTAATTCTTCGCATCAGTTGCATGAAAGAAAAGCTGCCTTGTTTCGATCAGTATATTTTAGCCAAAAGAGAACTAAATTTGTCCTTCGTTATGACGGAGGGCTGACGCACAAAACGTCAGCCTGCCTATATTTAGTCTACTTTCATGAACTCGTTTGATATCAACCTTTGATTCTGCTGTTTATGCCCTTTCAAGTCCCAGTAGTGACCAGCATCGATTTTCTCATTAAAATATTTACCATTCAGATTATGAGAATAACGAAAATGATCACTGAAAATACTTGTATTGATATTTAAACAAATTCTCCTCACTAGTACCATAACAAATATGAGAACAGATTAAGAGAAAATGAATACTGATATTGGGGCTTAGTTAAGGGGTTAAGGTCCTGGTTTTTGTATCTAAGGGCTTCCTGTGAAACTCCTATATAGTTTTCTATTTTGTGTGTAATTTCGCCCGTAAGTAACAATAGAATTTTTCGACAAATGATCGCAATCCCTCGATATCTCCTCGTTTTCAGCGATTCTTTTCGCAAGGCTACGATATCTTCAACGAGCGTTGTCTCTGCTTTTCTTCGACGCCTGTCTGCAAGAGAAGTTTGCATTCGCTATTTTCTATATTTTCATTCTTCTAAAGAACCAGCCACAGTTTTTCAGAAATGTGTGAGATGATTTTTCGGATAAATGTAAGTATCTGGGCAACTGCGCACCTACCCCTCCCCTAACCCAACAAGTTTATTAAGTTAAAAAGTTAGTGTTAATGTTGGGTTAGGGGAGGGGTAGGTACACAGTTGCCCAGATACTTTTATTGATCCGATTTTTTTTCCAGGTACCACAACTCGGTTTAAAACGTCGACTTTGCTAGCTGGAGTCTCCAGTGGATAAATGCGGTTGTTCTCTAATCACTCTGTAGTGAAACGAGAACAAAACATTTTCGTGCTAAATGTCATCAATCACAGCAAGAGAAAATGAAGTAAGAGAACGTATCTGCCATACTGGGTTTTCTTACTATGATAAGGGGACAGAATCAAGAGAAAATGAGGGAAGAGAACGCATCTTCCATACTGGGTTCTCTTACTATGATAAGGGGACAGAATCAAGAGAAAATGAGGGAAGAGAACGCATCTTCCATACTGGTTTCTCTTACTATGATAAGGTGACAAAATCTATTTTTAGATCCGGAAACTATTTTAACTGACCAATGGCTGATGTCCTTCTCATCATGTGGTTGTAATTTCCATGCATGTGGAAACCGCGCAGCCATGGAACGAGATATAAATAGATTCAGCGCTGAAAATAAATTCTGTCCCCTCATCATATCAGACAGGGTTACGCAGTTATGTTTTCTTTCCTCATTTTCTCTGGATCACAGACAATATTCAGATGGGGGCATCTCGTTTATCGATAGCTGGGCTACAGCATACAAAAATAGTTAGTCTAGGACTTAAGAAATTTTTATACGCTATGCGCTTTATTTTATAGTAACATTTGTCAAGTGATAATGCACCAAGTTGTTCAATTTCTAATATCGACTTGTAAAGTCATTGTAGTTAAGATTAAAATTTCGTCTCTGAGGTAATTGGGTCTGGTGTGGGTGCATAATAAACTGGTCATAACACTTGAAATCCCAGCATCCCTTGCGCGTCAAGTTTTCACTGTTACTTTTGTTAGAGTGAATAAAATCCTATTATTTCCGTACTATAAAAACCAAGACGCAAATCTTCAGAGGTTCTACTCGTTTAATCGTGACGAACTTCTCTGGTACAGATAAATCCTAGACTGTACGAATATCGTAAGAGCGATTTGCGATGATGAAAAGACTCCTAGATTCCAATAGTGAGATTCAACACAACTTAACTGACAAGATTAAATTTCACGATACTCGTGTTACTAACTTAGGTAATCATACGGTTTCGAGTTCAATTTGGAATTAATTTGCACGAGTGAGTTTTTCAAAAAGCTGAAATTGCACGAGCCGCTTCGGCGAGTGCAATTTCAGCTTTTTGAAAAACTCACAAGTACAAATTAATTCCAAATTGAACGAGAAAAGCCGTATGATTACTTATTAATAATATAAACATGAAAAAATTCGCCTAGAAGAAGTACCGGAAAATCTCATTGCGGACGGACAGGAAGTAAGCATTTGACGCGGATTTGACACTTTATTTACTGATTGGCTGATGAAGATCAACTGATAATGCTACGAACTCAAAGCGGTTCGTTTAAAAATAAAGAATATCATAATTCAGAAAATCGATGTGTAATTTGCACTGGTGTTACACTTTTTGCACTGGTGTTACACTTTTTGCACTGGTATTACACTTTTTGCACTGGTGTTACACTTGAACTGCACTGCTCTCAGCCAATCAGAATCGAGTAATTTTTTCTACATAACAGTCACACAACGTGACACTTTACGTGCGGTAATTTTCCTTTTCGACACATTCATTCCGATGACATAGTGGCTACCAGCCCTCTGGCTCGAAGCCACAAAAACGGGCAACATAATAACGTACTGCTCTACTTTTTTTGGAGCAGCTCATCCGAGATTCTAAGCCAATTGGTTTGCAACCCAAACCGCCAAACAATGCTAAAATAATAGTGACGATTGAAATCTATTGTTTGGCGGTTTGGGTTGCAAACCAATTGGCTTAGGGACGGACCATTAGAAAAGTGATGGGGGGGGGGGGGGGGGTGGGGAATTTTCAGCTTGCACGAATTTTTTTTTTCGCTCACTGCTTCTGCAGGAATTTTTTTTTTTCAGGTGAACCTCTCTGCACGAATTTTTTTTACTACGTGTGAAAAAGTCACAATTGGACCTTCCTTCTGCATGAATTTTTTTTTTTTACCTTCTTTGCATGAATTTTTTTTTTTTGGCATTTTGCCTTGCATGAATTTTTTTTGTTTTTTTTTTTCCCCACCCCCCCCCCCCCCATCACTTTTCTAATGGTCCGTCCCTTAGGATCTAGGAAGAGCTGCTACAGTACTTCTTTTTTTACAGCCTGGGAGAAAAAATAGGTCCGTAATGCCTACACGTCTGCGAAAACATACGAATATTCCTAAACGTGAGAAAATACATTCCCAGAACTACGAATTTTTTTTTTTAAGTTAGTGTCACCTGGTGGTTATCTAGGACTTCGTACCTTGTCCATTTGGTAGCGATATCTATATCGAACCACCACCTGTTCCACAGAATCAACCACGTGAGGCTGGTTTAGTTCATGTTACAAAACGCCAGCAAAAACAACGAACGGATGACCTTTTCAACCCCCCCTCAGTACCAGTCATGACAATATCTTAACATTGGCAAGCAAACAATATCAGAAAAAGACAATCAACCCGGGTGCCCCTGGGGGGGTCTGGGTGTGCTCCTGTGGTCTATGTACAGTAGTCAGGGGTATGGTTTGGAAGCAGTTACGTCTAGAATAGCTATGGGAAATAAAAAAAAAATGATCTGGAACGGGGTATCTCTTACAGAGAAATTAGTCCGGGTTGTCTGAAAAATGTATACAATAGAACCTTAACTTTTGAGTCACTCCCCAGGAATTCAATTCAAACGCCATCCTCGAATCACTTTAAAATACAGTCCTTTCAAACTTTTCAACACGGGTCGAACCGCGTGAGTTCAAAAACTGAACTAGCAAAGTGTGGTATAGGGTGTGGTATTGAATTCATAGGCGCAGTAAAGAGCAGCTGAACAAGTCCTGGTTTAGGGCAGGAATCTTAGAATCGCAGCGAAACATTCTTCCGCTGCGCGAACCAGGGAATATTCCCTTTTAGTATAAATAGTCAGGTGATTATACAAAATCGTGCGCTCTGTTTGGTTTGCTATCTCGGATTATCAGCCGATAATCACCGCGACGAACAACATCGCTGCCAGTCGTTGGTGTGCTTTGGAAAAAAGAAACTTTTTTCGTGTTGTACAATGCTATTTCTTTTCTTTTTTTGAAATAATCACCTGTGCATTTATACTAAAACAATTATTCGCCTCAGGCTCAGTGATTATCGGTGAATATTCACCGATAATAGCTTCGCCGTCGGCGAATAATTGTTAAATATCTTTGCGACGACAAGTAATGTGTCTATTAGCTACTTGAAGAAGCTCCGACGAAGGGCTAACGCTCGAAACGTCAGCACCTCCCATTCACCTTACGGTGGTATAACTTACTTAATCAACTCGTTTGATTTATCCAATTTCTTGTGTTTCAATTTCCCACCGACGCAGCACCAGTTTCTTTAGAAACTATCCCCACAATATTAGCTACTTGTGCTTGCAATTCTTTATTTACACGTTGGGCGAGCCACCAGGAGACTTGGGGCCGAAAAAGAGCACGCAATTGAAACACGCACGTGCACTTTTCCCATTGCGTGCGTACTGCCAAGTGTCACTAAAAGCATTTCCAGGAGAAAAGAAAAGCTTGAACAGCAAGGTTTTCGACAGCGTGCCTGCAGCCGTCTCCCATTTCCTTTGTCATGCACGCGGAAAAAGAGATCTTTTTTCCTTGTCCTCGTGCTAACTTCTCGACTTCGTTCTTAATTGCTAGGGGTAATAAGAGCCTCCTAAGACCGCAATTGTGGTGTTTATCATCGCTAATCGCCTCAATTGCCCGGGGTCTTAAGACGCTTCGCAACACCTACCTATTCAAATTAAAAGTTGCGGTCATAATGGGTGTTAAAATGCGACTAAACTGGTCGCACCCTGTCACGCCTGTGATATTCAATGGATGTCTTTCCTTGACGATAGCCTCATAATTCATGTCTTAGTAATAACAAACGGTTTAGTAAAATATATTTCATAATTACGCCGGGACCAAATGTCTCCGGTCTGTGGTGGCGTGAAATTGTTTCAAAACTGTAGCGCCACGAGAAACCCTCAATGGCCATATTTGTGGGGATAGTGTCTAAAGAAACTGGTGCTGCGTCGGTGGGGAATTGAAACACAAAACCTTAGCCCTTCGTCGGACGACGAAGGGCTAAAAAAAGCAACGCTCGAAACGTCAGCACCTCCCTTCAGTTTACCTTATGGTGGTATAACTTACTTAATCAAGTCGTTTGATTTACCCAGTTTCTTGTGCCTCAATGGTCCAGTTTTGTTCGGATTGTTTGTTTGTGAATCTAAGACTGGATGGATCCAAAATGTCCTACAAACTCAGGGCTAAAAATTAACTCCAGTGCTTGGTGACAAGATAAGATTAGTTATAGAGAGCTACTGGAAAGGGCCAACATGGAGAGGGTGAGTGAACAGGTAAGAAGAAGGAGATGGCGATTTATTGGACGCATCCTCAGACAACAACCTGACGACTGTGTTACAGCCCTGACATGGACCCCAGAGGGAAAGAGAAAGAGAGGCCGGCCAAAAACAACCTGGCGGCGCACAGTGGAAAAGGAGAGGTCCAAAGCAGGGTGGCACTCCTGGAGAGAGGTGCGCACTGCAGCGCAAGACAGGAATCGATGGAGAGCACATGTGGAGGCCCTATGCGCCAACTTGGCGCTAGGGAACAGGTGAAGGTGAAGCTTGGTGACCAGTTGGACCAGTTTCCTTGAAGTTTTAGTGGCCCATCAACAAAATGAACTGGTCCTCGATTTTTTTTTGAGAGTCACGTGGCAATCACAAAATCAAAATGGCATCTACACGTTGTGAATGTGGATCGCTCGGGAAATCACTGTTAAAACGGCTCGGAATTTCCACTTCAGAACTAAAAATTCACTAAAATGGATGATCTTAGAGTCCAGGCAAAGAAACGAAGAGAAAGGTAGTCCAATTAAACGTACATATTTAGTTTTATTTTTAACTTTGTACTTCGCATAATTTACATTGCAACTTTTCGAAATTCTGTAGTATAATCGCACATCGGGCGTTCAAACCTTAACGTTTGGTAGCCCTGGTCAGTTTTAACTCGCCACTGGCAACCGTGCGACCGCCAATTTTTAGCCCTGCAAACTATCCGCCAGCCTTAAGTCTGAAGTTTTCGCTCTGTGAACGTCCCTTTTTCAGAAATATTCTCAAGCAAAAGTCAATCACCTCATAACAGATATCCCATCTCACGCACAAACGTGGCAGAAGTGCACGATAACGGGGGCCAAAATTCTTCACGTTCACCTCTTTGCTCGGTATAGTTATCGTCCAACACCCGGTACATTCACTTTAGCCTCTCTTCAAGTTCGATGTTTGGTAGTAAATCATCTAAATTGCTATGAGTTTAAGTACAACTGATCTAACCAGTCTTAAACGACCAGCGAACACTTTGAAGTTATATTCCCTAAGGGACGGACCATTAGAAAAGTGATGGGGGGGGGGGGGGGGGTGGGGAAAAAAACAAAAAAAATTCATGCAAGGGAAAATGCCAAAAAAAAAATTCATGCAAAGAAGAAGGTAGAAAAAAAAATTCCTGCAGAAAGAAGGTCCAATTGTGACTTTTTCACACGTAGTAAAAAAAATTCGTGCAGAGGGGTTCACCTAAAAAAAAAATTCCTGCACAAGCAGTGAGCGAAAAAAAAAAAATTCGTGCAAGCTGAAAATTCCCCACCCCCCCCCCCCCCCATCACTTTTCTAATGGTCCGTCCCTAAGTCGTTCGGCTACTTTACAACTTCTGCCCCACTAAGATAAATGTGACCACCCGGTGAGACCGTCTATGAAGAGTCAAACGTGACCATCTGACAAAAGATGAACGGCAGCATCTCAGATTCCCTTCAGAATTCATGCATTATGTTTTGACCTCACCGCGAACTCGATTTAAATAGTGTGTATACGGTTTCCTAAGGTGGCTATGTTGTAGTTCAATTTTGTCCTTGATTTAAATTTTATTTTCCTTTGTATTTTGGTATGGTAATGTTGATTTGTTTGAAACAAAGGAAAATGAAATTTAAGACAAAGTTGAACCACAACAGCTACACTAAATAAAGCCACCCTGTTAGTTATTCCTATCGAAGGTAATTAGTACGCTCATCTTTTATTTGTTCAGCTTGCTATATTTTCAGTTCCCCACCGATGTAGTACCAGTTTTTTTTTTGTTATAGGAAAATAATACCATTATCTCTTTTTTTCATGGCCCGACAATGGTCGTGTAAACTACGTTCTTTGTTGTTAAATAATGGAGATGGTGAATCTTGTGCAAGGAAAATTTGTGGAAGATATATTTTTTGACACTGTCTCTGGCAAACTCGGAAAAACTGAGCGAATCCGAGTTCTCCCGATTGGAGTACGACCTTCCGATGACTAGTTCGGACGTTTTACCACTAAGCTATTAGGACACTCGTGTGAGCAATGGGCCATTAACACTGGGTTCGTGGGAACGAACATCCTGGGGCATACTATGCAAGGATTTGAATCTCAAAGCGGCGAAACGGTTGTTAAATAGTCAAGGTGGTAAATGTTACGATCTTTGTCCTTTGCTCCTGCTCGATCACTATTCATAGTCTCAATTTTTTTTTTTTTCATTTTGACCTAATTTTTTAGTTGGTTTTTGTGTAAAGCATTCAGCGTTGCGAACAAAAAGGCCTCTTAGAAAAAACAGAACTTTAACAGCCAAGAATAGATGCCAATCTAGTTAATCTCGGCAGACAATTAGGTAGGAGGTATAGACGCCTCGAACGAATATAAATTATACCAAAATTGCTTTCAACAGCCATTTGGAGCCGCTAGGCCCACAATTTATTGAAATTTATTGTTTGCAGGTTGATTCCTTCAACTGCCAGAAACTGATGAGTCCAAAGAAAAATGGAAAAGTCTAGTATGCGAACCCCCATGGAGCATTTCAAAGAAATTGTCGCTTTTTGTGGTATTTAATGGTTTAGTCACAGATGCCATCAGAGTCAAGCTGAGAAGTTGATAGTTTGTACCCTGAAACAACCCTGATTAGTAGCTGAGTTCAGAAAGACTTTCTCGCCGGATCGTTAAGTTGTTCGGTAACAGATGACCATGGGTTTAGAGTGGATGAATCATACGTACAAAATGTTAAGAATGTAGCACTCGTGAGTCGAAAGTAAAATCAGGCTATTCCTAGAAATTGTCTAGCTTGAATTACAACAAAAGATTAAAAAGAGCAAAGAAGAGAAAAATAAGAAAAGTCCATGCAAAACGAAACAACAGTAATAGATTTAAGGTGCTTTATTTTATTCACATTCACGTGGTCGCCACTTGCTGTGCGGTTTATCTACACGTGGTCATAGCAATGCTTCTAGGAACATTCTCAGATTCCATCAATAACTTATCAGGGGTCGAATCACTATGTCAATAGTCTATGAAAATTCCCGGGTTGTTGTTGATGGTAGTGGTTGTATGGAAGGGGGAACTCAATACATTGCCCTTCAATATGTTATTTTAGAGAAAAATGGTAAACTTTTGTAATATCTTAATACCATTGAAAAATGGTACCTGTGTCAAAGATTTTTACTTGAGGTTTTAAACGCCTTTGACTGTCTCATCCTGAAAATAAATCACTAAGTCAAGAATATTCTCATTCATATATAGCGTTAAATAAGGTCAGATAATACAGCGCTTGCAACAAATGTTTAAAAAAAAAACTTTTAGATTTCTTAATGACCGATCCCGCTGTCAATTAATGTACCTTAGGTTCCAACTCGTGAAATCTCTGCACTGTTATAAATCTTAATACCTGAAATCTGCAAGACGTACCTCTTTCAGGCCGACCTTTTCTCGATAGGGCAACATGAAGCATCTCCCCTTATCCATCCCAAAAAGTAAATCCTCCAGTTCGTCGTCTTCTTTTAACGCAAGAAGTTTTTGTAGTCCACTGAGAAATGAGCTTAATCAAGACAATGCGAATTTGTTAAATGAGGTATTGTTATATCGTCAAAGAATGGCGTCACTTCAGTTTGGTGTAATTTTCACTACGCGCGACTTCGCGTGTCATGAAAATTTTGCGAGTGTCATGAAAAGGTTTGAACAAAAGAAAATAGAAGTTAAAAAAACGAATTCGATCTATTTTAGTTTTAAAGCCCTTTCAATAGTACAGGTTTCTGAGAAATTAATTTTCCGTTGTTGACAAGGATTTTGATGGAAGATGCTTGTACTCAGAAAACAAACAAAATAATCATATAGAAAAAGACGGAAATCCGTTAAGATTCTGCCTCGAATTCAAAATTTACACAAAATTATTTAAAACATCAATTGTAGAATGATTTGCTTTCCGCTTTGAAGACACGCGTTAGGGTGAACAATTTTATTGTTCCGGCTAAATTTCCCCGCGTGGATTTCAATGGAGACACGATAGCCCCGCCAGCGCGGTAAAAGTTGTCAACAAAAGTTGTCAACAACAGGTCACCTTTCTTCAGGGCGATGCGACTCACGGCGGCCCTAGCTAATTGATTTTGACAAGTATAACGAACAGTCAACTGGTATAAGTTTGATTTATTGCTATTCCTTTGATATAACCGCTTCAGGCAGTAGGGGATATTGACTCTAGTACAAGTCGAGTTTACTTGTTGCTTAGGCGCTACGATCCGTTTTCAGACCAAACAACACTGCAGTCTTGCCATTGGAGCAGTTATAAATATCGCCGCCAGCGCTCCCAGCAAATGATTGATAAAACTATCTTTGCGAGTGGTAAATTAGTTTTTCTCCCAAGACCGCCAAAACTAGTTTGCGTCCCTTGTTCAAGGTTATTTTAGAAAAAAACCGACGGTGGGAAATTTGACAGCTCTCTGGAACATAATTTATGGTTATTGACAAGGAATGCGACATGTTTCCTCAACAAACCGGTAATGATCTTTTTTAGTGCAGAATTGTTTGTCTTTCCAGTTCCAATTGACATCGATAGATTTTTATTAAGTTATGTTGAATCTGAATTTTGCAAACTTTTTACACACTTTCGTGGAGAATTTCTACTCAGATCTAAAGAGAGTGAAAGACTTGTAGGATCTTTATCATGATTTGGATTACTTGGTTCAAAAAGGTTTTTAAAAAACACTTGAATAAATAGCTTCCAAAATAATGATTCAGCTTCCACTAAAATTAATTGCTCCACCTTTACCAAAAAACAAAACTTTAACTTTATATCTTTGAATTGCCGGCAATAACCATGACACTGATGAGCGCAGTTCCTAAGACCCTTGATTACCTTATGCGTTGATCCACATATAGTGGAATAGTTGAAGACCAAAGTACAGTACCAGTACCTTTACAAAGAATTGTCTGATCCACAGATGAAAACGTTAGAACCACACTGCATAGTAAAACAAACAGTACCACAGTACAGTACTGGTCAGTAGCTTTACAAAGAATGGTCACACTGCATGGTTTGATCCACAGATGAAAAAGTTAGAACCACACTGTATAGTAAAACAAACAGTACCACAGTACAGTACTGTTCAGTAGCTTTACAAAGAATGGTCACACTGCATGGTTTGATCCACAGATGAAAAAGATAGAACCACGCTGTATAGTCATTTTGGCAGTAAAACAATATAAAGTTTAAGGTGTTGAAGTGCCCACTGAAGGTACGCTTTGTTCACGACGTTCCCTTTCCATCTGATCATTTTTTTTTTTCATTTCTGATGCGGACGTAATAGCTGAAGATAAAGGGAAAAGAAATCAGGCATCCACAAGAAGTTCCGAAGAAGCCCGAAGACAAGGTCACAAGAACATTATCCATTTGTGGGAGTTTTTGATCGAACTTCTAGAGGACTACACCTACTATCCGTTAATAATTTGGAGCGGGAAAAACTATGGAGAGTTTCTCCTTAAGGATCCCGAAGGTGTCGCTAAACTCTGGGGACAATTTAAACGGAACGCTGGAATGAACTACGACAAAATGAGTCGAGCAATGCGACACTATTATCGCACAGGTATCCTTAAAAAGGTACAGCATGTCATTTCTTAATGCTTGGTGGGGGATAGGTGAAAAAGACTGGCATCACTTCCCAACCACTGCCCTCCCCACCCTAGCTATCGCTTTACAATTGTGCAAACTACTTTTGCGTTTTCTTGCTCTAAAGCGTTCCAGAAACAACTTAAAGGACCGCTGTGAGTAAATTTTAAATTATCTTCTTTGGCTACCCAAGCTCAAGAACCTGATTATCTGGTCTCCTTAGATACGAAATCGAACTCTATCGCTATAAAAACTTCAATTGGTTAATTCTCAGACTGGTTTGCCAACTCGAAAAAATTTGACAAGTACGTTTATAACTTTGGGAAGGCACGCGCTATGATTGGCTAATACGCGCGATCTATTTGGCCATGGGTTGTATAGTGACGTCACATTGTGAAGTTGCGAAGTCTTATGTTAAAAAAGAAATGGTAAACGCAACAGCTATGCAACCATCGAGTTATGGACGTACTTTGGAGGTTTGCTAAGCACTCAAGAAGCTAGAGATGCTCTTACATTTCTTTTCGTGCCTAGCAACCTCCCGTGTGCGTCCGTAACTCGATGGTTGCTCGCTACACGTTTACCATTTCTTCATAAAGAGATGTTTAAGAACCAGCCGGACTCTTGTTTGAAAACTGTTTTACACCGTGATCGGCTCATAACATGTCGGCTCGACAACAACAAAGTCAATTCTTGTCGTGCAAACTGGCTCCAGTTTCTTACAATCGCGGTACGTTTAGAGATGTAACAAAACAATTATTCCACTCAATCTCGTCGTACACAAACTATAGCGAACACGGCGCTAGGCGCCTCGTTGGCTATTGTATCTGATGACCTTTTTGTACGACTCCATTTCATAGAATATGTAATTGTCAAATATACTTTAGTGACCAAATAGACTGGATGGCGTCACCGCGTTGGTTCAGTCCTTGAGTTTGCGTGAACAAACCGTGTCTTAGCTCTTCTCCCTATTCGCCCATTTAACGTTTGCAATTAATAAGTAAATTGGTTATAATACTTAACAATTATTCGCCAAAGGCGAAGTGATTATCGAGGAACTGATTCACCGAGACGAAGTCGAGGTGAATATTCCCCGATTATCACTGAGCCTGAGGCGAATAATTGTTTTAGTATAAATACATAGGTGATTATTTCAAAAAAGAAAAGAAAATACATTATACAACACGAAAAAATTATATTTAATCAAAGGCGCGCGAACGACTGGCAGCCATTTTGTTCGTCGAGGTGATTATCGGCTGATAATCCGAGATAGCGAACCAATCAGAGCGCGCGGTTTTGTATAATCACCTGAGTATTTATACTAATGTAGAATATTTGCAAGTTAAACGGATGAAAGTTATTTTTGAAGTCACGGGCGTTATTCACATCTTTTGAAAAATAAAAATAAAAATAAAAATAAACAAAAAAAAATAAAAAAATAAAAATAAAAATAAAAATAAACAAAAAAAAATAAAAAAATAAAATAAAAATAAACAAAAATATGTGTTTTTCACAGGTTCCCGGCCAAAGACTGGTGTACAGATTCCACCAACTACCCTACAAGTACACGCCTCGCTTGACAAGATCCTCTCCTCGTTATCAAAGTGTCTACATACCTGAAGCACCAGCACTGAACAATGTTTCTCCTCTGAGTTTCTCGGGGTCCTCCATCGACGCATTGACTCCTCAACATTACTTGCCGGTCGGGACTCCCGTCGGGAAACATGTGCCAGGCCCTTTCATGTTCACCCCTCAAAAGTCGGCTGTCTTTGTCTTCTGTCCCATATCCCGTTTCCCACCTGTTTGCATTAGAGGGCTCGTAGGGCAGAATCCATTCCCAGCAACTTTGTCGCACGGATTTAACTTGCTAGCAGAGCCATCTTTGTAACAATGGTAATTCAAAGCCTTTGAATTAAAAGCCTTTTTTGGTTGCGGATTCAATGGTAACTCAAAGTCTCTTGGTGGCTGACTTAAATCGTTGAAGCTTAAATTCCATTTTGCGAGATTTTCAATTGATTAGCTTAGAATACACTGCCTTTTTAAACTTTTGTGAGAAAGTGCGAGCCTCAAATCGATCCATTTGATGGGAGGCACTTAAGGTAGGGGTGATTCCCTCCACCTAACTGAGGGCGACTGTGATCGGTGCGTTTTTACCCTTCCTAAGTTGAGCTTACCAACATGCTTACATGTTTTCTCGAGGGCTTCCATTTTGAGCTGAGAGGGGCATATGGTACCTATCGGTTGATAATACAGTTCGAAGAGACAGTCGCTAAAGTAAGCGTTTTGATCGATGACTGTTTTTCTAACGTAAATATGGGTTATTGACCAAGCGTGAGGTCAAGATGGCTGGATATTGGCTAAGTTCTTTTTTTTGCGTGTTTATGGACCGAGACGAAGTCGAGGTCCATAAACACGCAAAAAAAGAACGAGACCAATATCCAGCCATCTTGACCGAACAAGCTTGGTCAATAAAGGATTTATTGGATGAATTTTCCTTGCGGGACAAAGCCCTTATCCCGAGCGGGCAACCTAGCTCCATCTTGCCCGCTCGGGTAGCCAATCACAGCGCGAGATTCGATTCATCTTGCCCGCTTACGGAGCTAGTCATATAATAACTCCTGTTATTGGCTCGTGGAATACCATCTTGTATGTTTCTTTCCTTTTGGTTACCTGCTTGGTCTTCAACTTTCTATTCCTCCATTTCAATTGATAAAATCATTTTCTATACATTGAATTATATTTAGAGACTTTTTTGCTGCGGAGCGAGCGCAGCGAGCCGAGCAGCAATTCATAATCGAAATTTAAAAGAAAGATAGGCAAAAATCGAGATTTTGCGCTGTGGTCGAGCCTCGTTTTCAGCAGACCACAATGCACTGCGAAAGAAGGCCTGCACTGTCATTTTCATTTCGAGATTCGCCAAAGCTAGTTATCAGAATCTAATCAAATTTGGATTGATAACACTGTTATCGACAAAGATTGACTCACGGACGTATCATATGTAACTTGTAAACCAGTGCGAGCCAAATGATGATCTTGAAACGGCGCTTTGCAGCTCTTTGGCGTATACGATAAATTTTTCGATGCTGTGATCAATGCATCAATGGCTGTTGCCTTGGTGGGGAGACTTGATTGAAGGCCTGGCGCCTTGTCGTGCTGTGCCGCCTCACAGATCAACTAACTCTTGCAACATAATTCAGCACAGTATGCAACACCAGCAGTTCCAGATTTAATGTTTGTTGATAATATCTTCGTTTTTCAATTACGAGACTCAACACTTACAAGTACCGATGTCATTTATTTTCGATTGCACGGCCTTTTTCATGCTGAGAAAGCGAGCCATTCTTCCGAGGCAATACGCAGTGGTAGAATTGAAATTCCTACAAAGGTCGTAGTAATAAATTTCCGCAGTTCTTTCATAGCCATGGCTACACTTGTTTTACTTTTAACCCTCCGCAAAGCGTCTGTAGCCAGCCACCCCACCCCACCCCCCTACACGCCGGACTGCTTTGCCGCTTTGTGACATGTCAAATCTTTCTATCCGTCTGTCAGGGACGCAGGTTTCAATCTCCAGAGGAAACAATGTAATATAACCATTTAACATCATGGTCTATTCGTAAAATTTCATTTTTGACGTTCTTTAAATAGAATAATTACAGTGTTATGCTTTCTTGGCATCGGCAGGGTGCAGTTTCATCGCCCCGGAAGCTCTCCATGGCCACTTCCTGCTTCCGGTGTAGATTTACAGTCTGTGAGCCGCGTGACAGGATGTCACGCCAAAGTCAATCACGAACTCAGTTCCAAAAATTTCGAAATTTTCTCATCCAACATTTGCAGGTAGGAAGAGCCGTCCAACTTTATTGGTGAGAAAGGAAAGAAGTATAAAGAAAGAAAAAATGAAACAGGAGCCATCGAAATCACTAAAACCGATACCATATGACCAGGGGAAACGTTCACCCATCAGTAAAGCTTGCAGTGTTATTTCCATACGTTGAAAGGTGCGAACGACTTACTTCGCCTGGTATTGCATTTGTTACCTTGAATAATTTTTCCGAAAGGAATGTTTTCTCCACTCTTTTTGTGTTGTAATGGTGATATAAGAAGGGGCTGGGTTGGGGGTTAATTAAGAATGAGAGAAAAATTCAATTACGTGCAAAAACTTGAACTTTGTGTTTGTATAATGTTTACATTTGATTGACAGATTAAAAACATTGTGTTGCAAAGGAATGACACTGAACTTGTAGGTCATCCGCCATATTGTTTTTATAGTCGACTCTGAAACAAATGGTTGAAATATTTTCTCTGTATGTGATGACGGGCTCTTCATGTGCGGTAGAAATGTTTTTTTTTTTTTTTTTTTCGATATCATCGTCTACTGCAATGATTTTTTACTTGCTCAATGTTTCTTCCGCAGCTCACCAACAAAATTTCATATATTCACATGAAGACAAAATCTTGTTCTCAAAATGGCTAGCTCCCAGTTGGCTTCAAAACTCAGTTGGTTCGGAGTACAGAAAAAACCCGCATACAAGAACACCCATTTTCGGGGTTCAGGCTGATTGGGTTCTTATATATCGGGTATTTTAGGTGAAATTAGCCTAAAAGTGTTCTTAAGTGTTCTTTATTTTTTACTTCTAAAAAAACTATAAGGGATTTACTAACTATGATGAAATACATACAGTAGTTGTACATTTGCTATACACAGCAAGTGAAATTACTAGCATTTATACAGGATCTCAGTGCAATACCACAGCAAAGCTACAGACACTGTTCTATTAAACTGAAAAGGGAAGAGTTTTTATATATAAGAACAATTTTCAATTTTCAGGCTGAATGTGTTCTTATATATATGCTCCTTTTTTACCAAATTTCAGCCTGGGTGTTCTTAATCCACATGTTCTTGTATGCGGGTTTTTACTGTATTGAACCGGTATAGCAAGGTCATGGGTTCGAATCCCGTTCAAGCCTGAAATTTTTCAGTTCTTATCTTGGCAACTGCTCAAGTTGCACACATAACCGCGATGATCTTTCGTCTACTCTGTTGGAAATGGTTTACGTTTTGTTGCAATTGAGGTATGAGTGCTTCGGTTATATTTTCTTGAAAAGCGACGATCTTCTCCGTTACAAATGGACATCGATGTTTTGATGTAAGTGAAGTATGAGCAACTCGGTGACTTCTTCCTTGACATGTCACTGATCGTGCATGTAGCTTCCCCTTGACATATTTCAGTTAAAAAGCACCTGGCATCTATTGAGAATAAAGGGTCTGATCAAGTAGAACAGACAACAGGCTGAATAACAGACCATACCGTCTACACTGGACATGTGCTAAAGATGTGGACGTAAAGCAATTAACTTATCAGAAAGGAGAACTTAGTTTGAGTTCACAATGTAACAATCAAACGAGTCGTTTCACATCTTAATAAACTCCAAAGGAAAAATAATGAAAACAAGGCATGAATTCTGGAGGTCAAAATGTAATAAGGGTAAGTTGAAGCCACACATATGTGCACTAAGGCGACAGGGATAAAACCCTGTTGCTACCAAAAAAAAAAAGATGGAAAAGTTGAGCTCAAAAGCCAGCAGCCATGGACAGCTGTTTCGGCCTTGTTAGGCCTCATCAGCATGGCACAACTAGCTGATGAGCGCTGGGTTCCCACATTATGAATGTCAAGATGATGAAAAATATTGACGACATTTTGACGTTGTCATTTCAAGCCACATCCCACAACCCTACCATTTTTCATCATCATGAATTCTGGAGGTATTAGAAGCCCAGCGTTGCTCCAAAGTACTGTTTATTGTGTCCTATGGTGAAGGGTTCCATAGTTACACATAGCGGTTGTTAAGTGGAAATTGTGAACACGAATGTGCAGTCAATATAAGGTTTAATGAGGAAAGTTAAAAAGTGAACAAATTCGACTCCCGCTTACAGCGTTTTGTTGGTAACACAAGAATAAAATCAAACAGCCTGCACAAACCCATTCAAAGAATCAACAGAACTGGCAGTACAAAATCCTTCAAAATAACGGTAAACAAGTAAGATAAATTTGGCTGCTACAGCGCGGCTAAGAAACAGTGATGTTTCAACTCTCGGCAAACATCTACAGTTTATTTTCCACCTCACGATCGTCATCATAAGAACTTACGTTTCTTTAACTGAAGCCCTTCCTTAATTTAAAAGAATTAAACGCAGTCACCGAACTGAAGTCCTAAACACGTAATGTGACGTTAATTGCGGTGAAGTTTGATTCTATGCTGTGACGCCTCACACGACGTCACTAACCCAACCTAAGGTCACGTAAACTGACGTAGGTAAGGATGGGATTGTGCAATAACCTAGGTACCGGACCAATATCATTCGGATCACGCAACATTGTAGTTGTAAAGGAATTTCTTAGTGAATATGTCAAAAAAGAAAACCGTAAGGGTAAATTTTGTACAATCAGATGCAACTATAAGAAGTTATTCACAGCAGTTCGTGATAACGATTCAACGAGTTCGGCTTCGTTGGTTTTGTAAGGAAGACGTGTCACACTGAGGTCA
Organism: Ricordea florida; assembly: GCA_949710005.1. Taxonomy (NCBI): domain Eukaryota; kingdom Metazoa; phylum Cnidaria; class Anthozoa; order Corallimorpharia; family Ricordeidae; genus Ricordea; species Ricordea florida. The sequence goes on from OX453285.1 coordinate 23,078,977, forward strand.
AGTGCATCTCTGCATTGAAAGAAACATTATCACTCAGACTTCCGCCGCACAACCGGAAAACCTTTAAATTAAACAGCTCTGCGAGCTCGAGTGGAACAGTTAATGCATAGACAACTCTCAGATAGAAGGCAGCAAAGAATTCCAGCGGGAAGCGTTAGCGATAAAACTGTGTCAAATTGCTTATATGGCTCCGAGACTTGAAGGTACAATATGTATTTGATTGTACCATTATATGTTAACCCGTATCGTTATAGCTTAAAAACTGTTTTTGTATATTTTTTCTTACACCAATGCAGTGTTACCATTCGTTGGAATTCAGTGTTACACGACGTACTAAACGTTGGTTTCAAGGGGCTTCGTATGTCTTGCATAAAAAAGTTTATAAGAATTTTTTTTTTTTGCTGTATTCAGTTGATTATCGCAGGATGATTTTAGTTCAACGAGTACAGGTCTGAGCTGTTTTGATAATTAGCATGGCTTTAAAGTCATCGTTTGAAATAACTTTACGGCAATTCCGTTAATCTTAGTTTTACTGAAGATTTTAACATTTTGTTTGTGAATTAAATTACCCATACAGTATGTCCGTTATTTTGAAAGCTGCTAACAGTACTGTACTGTGGTACTGTTTGGTTTACTATACAGTGTGGTTCTAACTTTTTCATCTGTGGATCAAACCATGCAGTGTGACCATTCTTTGTAAAGCTACTGAACAGTACTGTACTGTGGTACTGTTTGTTTTACTATACAGTGTGGTTCTAACTTTTTCATCTGTGGATCAACCATGCAGTGTGACCATTATTTTGAAAGCTGCTAACAGTGCTGTACTGTGGTACTGTTTGTTTTTTTTTTCATATTGAGTGGTTCTACCGTAAATTTCCATTTGACAGACATTCAGTCGAAAAGCTCGATACCGTAGTATCGCCTTACTTTGAAGTGTGACCATTATTTAAAAGCTAATGAAGAATACGATACCGTGTTATTATTTTAAGTTATAGTATATAACTGTGACATTTTTTGTTTTGTGGATGAACAGTGCTGTGAATTTGTCGATCTTTCAAGACAGTGTGGTTCTATCTTTTCTTCTATGGATCAAACCATGCAGTTTGACCATTCTTTGTAAAGCTACTGAACAGTACTGTACTGTGGTACTGTTTGTTTTACCATACAGTGTGGCTCTAACTTTTTCATCTGAGGATCAAACTATGCAATATGTCCATTTCTTGAAAGCTACTTAACAGTACTGTACGGCGGTGTACTGTTTAACTTTGCAATTTTCAATTTTGCAGTAACTGGTTAAAAAGTAACTTCGCCGATGTCCAGCTTCCTGATATTTGATCTAACGCTAGCCTTTTCCAGGCTCTCAGTTGGTGGAAACGAGCGACGGAAAGCGAGGGCGAGAAAAAAACCGGGGGAGTATTGGGGAGAGGGCTAACTCTTTAAGTGTCACCCTCCCTTCTATCTGACTCAAAGACAAAAAGTTACATTTATCAATTTGGTTGATAAACCCATTTTTGGTGTGTCCCAATTTCCCACCAAGGCAACAACAGCTCCTTTAAAGCCTAACTCCTTTAATTTTTTTTATCAGTCGAGAGCGTAATGGAGGAAAAATCAGAGCAAAAAGAAACCAGTGAAGCCCAGAGTACCCCTGAAAGGACAAAGCGCGAGTCAAAGCCTTCAAGGTATAAGAACATTGTTCATCTGTGGGAGTTTTTACTGGAAATGCTGGCAGATGAACACTGCAGCTCTCTGATTAGTTGGAGCCGACAAAATTACCAAGAGTTTAAGCTCAAAGATAAAGAAGAAGTGGCCAGACGGTGGGGAATATTGAAAGGACGAAGGGGCATGAATTATGATAAATTGAGCAGAGCCTTGAGGTATTATTATCGTCAAGGAATTATCAAAAAGGTGAGGAGTTTTCTCCATGTTTTGATCCTTTTGGTACCAAACAGCACAACAATACAGCATTGCCCGGTAGCTTTCCAAAGAATGATCACATTGCATGGTTCAAATGATCCACAGATGAGAAAGTTAGAACCACACTTTATAGTAAAACAAACAGTGCCTTTCCAAAGAATAATCACACTGCATGGTTTGATCCACGGATGAGAAAGTTAAAACCACACTTTATAGTAAAACAAACAATACCACATTGCAATACTTATCAGTAGCTTTCCAAATAATGGTTACATTGCTTGGTTTGACTCGCAGATGAAAAAGTTAGAACCACACTGTATAATAAAACAAATAGTACTACAGTACAGTACTATGCAGTACCTTTTTTAAAAAATGTTCACACTGCATGGTTTGATCCACAGACGAAAAAATTAGAACCACACTGCGCGGTAAAACAGATAGTACCGTAGTACAGTACTGTTCAGTAGTTTTCCAACAGCTTAACTCTTCACATTCTTCGGCCCTTTCCTCACAGGTTCCTGGCCAAAGACTGGTGTACAGATTTAGCAAACTTCCTTATGAATACATTCCAGGCGTGACCAGATCATCCTCGCTTCAAGGCCAAAGAATTCCTGAAACTGTCCGATCACAAGAACAGGGATCACGTGACTCTAGCGATGATGGCACATTATCTGCATTTTCACCTACCAGGATCCCCTTGGGAAAGAGTTGGTCCTGGCCAGTTGTGCCTGGTCCTTGTCAGCCGATTGGCTGCTCACGAACGAACGTAACTGATCAAATTCCACCTCTGTGTTACACTGGAAGTAAACTTATACTTCCTATTGTGAGGCACAGTTCACCGCCACCTGAGTGGCTCGTATTCAGACCGGTTGATTCTGTTTCACAGTTCTATAAGACCTGTCCTTTTCCTCGGTCGATTCCGGTTTCCGTCATTAAACCGACGGCTGAAGTGAGTCTCCAACAGTGGAAACGTATCTGAGTAGCGATACCACTTTAGTATGTATGGACTGTACATGGATACAACGATTTTGCTATGAGAAGTTTCTTTATAAAACTTGTACATATGTAAAAAGCCAATGATCTATAAGGCACCTTTTCATGCAGTGAGACGTTTAAAGCTCACGTTGTATAGTTTAGTTACTTAGTTTTGTAAATAACCTTAAAGAGAATGCATAGTTCCATGCGTATGAATATGTACTGATAGAAAATGGCAATAAGTTAAAACTAGTGCAGCCAGGGCTATAAAAGTGCTGCGGAAATTTATGACTACGATCGTTGTAGGCAATTCTCGTTACATTGCTTGGTTTGACTCGCAGATGAAAAAGTTAGAACCACACTGTATAATAAAACAAATAGTACTACAGTACAGTACTATGCAGTAGCTTTTTTAAAAAATGTTCACACTGCATGGTTTGATCCACAGGTGAAAAAGTTAGAACCACACTGCGTGGTAAAACAGATAGTACCGTAGTACGGTACTGTTCAGTAGTTTTCCAACAGCTTAACTCTTAACATTCTTCGGCCCTTTCCCTTTCGAAACTCTACCACCGTGTATTACCTCGGAAGAATGGCTCGCTTTCCTAGCATAAAAAAGGGCGTGCAAATCGAAAATAAACGACATAGGTACTTGTATTAAAGTGTTGAATCTCATAATTGAGAAGCAAAGATAATACCAACAAACATTAAATCTCGAACTGCTAGCGTTGAAAACTATGCTGCTGATTATACTACAAGAGTTAGCTGATCTCTGACACAGCACGGCGCGACACAGCGCCAGACCGTGAATCAAGTCTCCCCACCAAGGCAACAGCCATTGATCATCGCATCGCAAAATAAATACGCCAAAGAACCGCAAATTGACTCGCATATGATACGCCATTAGTCAATCTTTCTCGATAACACTGTTGTTAATCCAAATTAGATTAGGTTTTGAAAACTAGCTCTGTCGAAGCTCGAAAAGGATGATGACAGTACAAGCCTCCTATTTTGTTGTCTTTCTTCAAGTCGAGGTTCTACCAATTTGCAGCGCATTGTGCTCCACTGAAAGCGAGGCTCTTCCACAGCACAAAGCATTGTGGTCAGCTGAAAGTTAGACTAAAAACAACGGCAAAATCTCGATTTTGCCTACATCTCTTTTGAATTTGATTATGAAGTGCTGCTCTGCTCGCTGCGCTCGCTCCGCAGCAAAAACGGAGATATTATAGATGGAGAAATACAGGGGCGGTTTTCAACTTTGTTTGTGGGAAGGGAGAGAGAAGATTTGCTCTCAGCTTGATGGAAAGGAAATTTCACAGAATAAAACGGTAGAAGCCGTCTTACACTCATTAATCGTGAATAAACATACAAATGTACAATGAATACAAATATTTAACAATTATTCGCTGAAGGCGAAGTGATTATAGGTGAATATTCGCCGATAATACTGAGCCTGAGGCGAGTAATTGTTTTAGTACAAATACACAGGTGATTATTTCAAAAACAGAAAAGAAAAAGCATTGTATAACACGAAAAAAAAATTATTTCATCAATCACCTTGACGAACAAAATTTATTTCAGCGATTTTGTTCGTCAAGGTGATTATCGGCTGATAATCCGAGATGGTGAACCAATCAGAGCGCACGATTTTATATAATCACCTCAGTATTTATACTAATATACAATACAATAAATGAAATCAAGCACCAAGACATATTTGGATATCAGGTGAAACACAGCTCGTTTTTGTCTTTTTAATTCTTCTAAATCATTTTGTTTAAGAATCTATATCAAACAATAAATACAAGTATTCCATTACCTTTCAAACAACTTAATTTTACCCCAAACTTTCTCCCAACCGTCGGATTCTTAGCTCTCTTCTGTCATATCTAACTGAACTGGAACATTCTTTGTCGTATTTTATTCTGTATTTCTAAACATTTTCCTAATTTGATGGAAAGGTTTGTGACTTATTTTTCAAACTATTACCTGACGATGGTAGGCGTGATGACAGGGGTTAATTTTTTTTCCAAATCTATGGAGTGTTTGTGGATTCAATTCATTAGTGTTGGTCTTTATGTGTCCATCAACAATGTAGGACTATATATTACTTTGCAGCTCAGATAAGGCAAGTGAGACCACATCAATGCACAGGGCACATAGGATGTTTTTAGCGGGCTTTGGTGTCAATGTGAACTTGATCTTGTCGCAAGTCTGGTAAAACTATTAGAGATGGGCTAAAAAAAGGATTGCCGTATTTAATCTTTGAAGCCTTCGAAAAGTTTCACGAGGCACAAGAAGAAAAAAAAATTAACAAGTTTTTCTCCTAGGTCTCTGTCGAGCGCCTCTGCATGTGTCCATGATCATTGTTGTTTGCGGTTATTTACATTTCATCTCTTGGCTGGTTGTTCTCTTTAGCTCCAAGCCTTACGCACAAAAATAGATTTTACGAAGAACTTCTCATATTCTTACTGCAAAAATTACAGGCGGTTTCCTAAAGAACGCAAAAATAAAATACTATTCAGAAGGTGGTGCTCCTACGGAGTCAAATCTACTGGAGCATGTTGCAATTTTCCCATAGGAAATTCCTCCATAAGGGCAATTTCAAATTCGCTGAAAAACTCCAATCTGAAGGTCATAGCTCCGCGTGGTTTTGGTTGCCGTTTGCCTTGGACGATTCACCAGTCTGAAAGAGAACGCTCTCTTTAGAGTGGTAATTGTCTTTATTGAGTTCCATACTCTTGATATAGTTAAGTTTGGAGAATGCGGTGCTGGATCAAGTGCAGTCGATCATTTTCTCTATTCTCATTATGCTTTTGTGATTCCCCAGAGGATTTCAGGGAATGAGGTGAACGCATGCTCACGGCACGTTAAAACACGCACGCGGATGCACGCTTTGGTCACTACACGCATTCGGATATGTGCAGAAGAGCCATTGATTTTTTGCTCTGAAGCGTGTTTACAACCGTTGCTCATCTCTCGCACAAGAGCTTGTTTCCGTGACATGCTTGATTTCATTGTTTTTTAACACGCCAAGTTTCTTTGTTTTCTTACCTCTGGAAGTGTTTCGTGAACCTGAAGAATCCTGTCCCTACTTCTGCTTCTTTTGTTTGCCTTCAAAATATTTCTGATCTCATTCAACATGTCTGCCACTTCTTCTTTGACTGTTGCCATGGCGGCTATTTCGTCGGCATTCGCGGTTTCGGATAGGTTCTTTTTACGCCGCCGTCTGGCCCAGTATCGACTAATAAGTTCTCGCACAACATTCTAAAAATCAAGGAAAAACAATATTTTCTTTAAGTCTACTCTCAGAATCAAGAATCTGACCATTAACTGTACCCAGAAACATATAAGAGATGTTGAGGTTATTCCTCAACAAGTTTATTATTCCAGTAGTCCGTATCGATTACGATATCCAACGTGCCACGGGATATCAAGTTTCTGTTTTTGCCATGTGCTCGTGAGAAAAAAAAATCTATCAAGCTAATAGTGCGGAAACGCTCATCGTGTTTTTCTTGCGGGTTGCCGTAATCCAGCGAAGAAAGGTGAGACGTACGGTATTCCGAAATCTGCGTAGCGTTAGTGTTAAAACAGTTAAGTATCGTAAAGCCAAAATCCCAGTGTCATTTGTCTACCCGGACTGTGTTTTTGAGTCTCCACCCATTTGTCCCCGGACAAGACTTGAAACGTCTAACGCGCTTTCACAGCTTGTCCAGACTCAATATTTTCCAAGTGCCATATTTGGAAACTGCTCTGCCCAGTCTTTTGACTTGTTGGCACTGTCCCGCCTCAGTGGTGTGTCGTAAAAAACTTGCATTTGCAAAAGCTGCGCGTCCGCCATGTTTTGAGCAGAGGCGCGTATTTCCTGGTACGTACGTCACACACTAATGCTAGTTTGATTGGTTGATTAGGCTACTATTGCTTTCCAAATACGGTACTTGATAGATTAAATGTGGACATGACATTCAGACGCACTTACACCTTTCAAGCCTTGTGGATTTCTGCCGTACTTCAATGCACTGTTTCAGCAGATTTTAGGCTGAAAATTATAGCTTATGGACCTTATGACATTTCCGTTTAAGGATGTATTGGGGTATCAATTACAAGTAAGTGGTGTCTAGATTTGTATCGCGTTACGTTGTGCACGTGCTCATCGCGGTTCGTCGCAGTCAGGTCAAGATGTCACGTCAGACGACACTTGGCCGTTTTGTATTGTTTTGTATTGCATTTACAGATTTTCAACGCACGAAATTGTGTTCTTTTCACAATTTCAGCCTCGGGTTTATTCTTAAAATATTCTTAAAATTTCGCAAATTTCAGCTTAGATATTCTTACAAAATATATTCCTATAAAAATGAAAGAGTATACTGGAATACTTAATGTTGTCGATAATAATATTAACGATACTACTTGATGTGTTTGCGTCGAGTTCCAATAATCTCTCTTTCACTCCCAAGATCTGTTCTAGAAGTATCTCTTGTAAAATCAGTTCCAACGCGATTGAAGCGAAAGATTAGCAATTGCACAGAGGTAGATAGATAGATAGATAGATAGTTTATTAAAGATTTTTACATACAGCAGTCGCAGACTGAATTGCGTAAAAATTTACATTGAAAAGTTAAAAATTGAAACATCAAATACTAGAAACATTTAAATATTAAAAATTGGCCATTGCTGGGAAGAAACTCTTCTTGAAACGATTGGTACGGGCCTTATATGGCTCAAAATGACGTTGCCGCCTTAGATTGTACTTATTTACATTTGCCTTAGGCAAGAAAGGAAATAACTTATGTTTGCCTTCTCAATTATTTCTGTAACGTGGTTATTCCACTGTAAAGTATCAGTGATGGTAACACCAAGTATCTTAACATTGTTAACCGAATCTAAATCTTAACTATTAATCGAGATAGGGGGAAAAGACTGTTTAATCTTCTTAAAGTCTATTGTTAGCTCTTTGCATTTGTCCACATTTAGTTGAAGCTTGTTGCGGTGCGACCAGTCAGCCACCGAGTCCACAGCTTCCTCAATGCTACTTTCACCGTCCTTCGGGATCACTTCAGCAAGGGTAGTGTCATCGACGTATTTCCACGTCTGAACGTCAGAGGGGCAGAGATCATTTATCATGAGGACGAATAACCAGGGGCCAAGCTTGGTGCCCTGGGGCACGCCAGATGGTACCGGTCCCCATTCTGAGAAACAGTCGGTTGAGAGTTTCACGCGTTGTTGTCTGTCCATCAAAAAGTCACACACCTAACGAGCAACACCACGCGGTATACGTAGAGACAAGACTTTGTTGACAAGCGTTTGATGATCAATCAAATCAAATGCCTTCCTGTAGGCCAGTTGGATTATCCTCACCGCGGCGCTAGTACCATCCGCGGCTTGTGCCCAGGTGTGAAGTATGGAAACCAGAGCGTGGGCACAAGAGGACTTCGGTATGGCACCAAACTGTTTGGGATCAACAATATCCAGAATAGCTGGGTCAACATAAGCATGAACAACAAAGTCTCCAGCGACCTTCGATAACGCAGGAGTAAGTGATCTTGGTCTTATATGCTTCGAGACGACAGTAACCGGCTTGATTTTGGATAGTGGTGTGACATCAGCAAATTTCCACTGTGATGGGAGCTTTTGCTCTGCAAATGAAGAATTCAGTATTGAACACACTGGGTAAGCAAGTCCGCATAGTCCTTGAGAACCCAATTAGGCACTCCGTCTGGCCCCGAAGCCTTGCGAGGATTTAAAGCAAGGAGTGCGGAAGAGACACTAGTAACACTGAGGTTGATTACCTCTGAGTCCGGATCAAAGGGAGGAAGAGTCTCTAGAGGGTTGTATCCTGCATGGGCTCGAGTAGGGCGGTGTTAATAAAATCAGCAATGTCCTTCAGTGACTTGTTCTCAATAGCATCCAAATGGAGTTGTGCTCGGATATCATCTCCGCCCGTAGCCCGAGTCATCCAAGCGATCTTCTTTACTTCGCTCCACCACCGACTCGGTTTGGTGGTCTTAAGATTGTCCACCTTTGAATTAAAGTATCTTTTCCGGCATAACTTCCTTTCACGAATGACTTTATTTCGCAAGCGTCGAAAGTTCTCCATGTCTCCGCGTGCAAAAGCTTTGCTGCGGGCCTTAATGAGTTTCTTGAATTCTGGAGTTATCCAGGGTGCGTCGTTCACGAGAAGCTTGACAGATCTCAACGGCGTAATGATATCCATACCGGTCCTCACAAGGTCAAGAAAGGCGCGAAGCTTCTCCTCGCATCCAGCCAAAGTGTCAAGCACAGACCAATCAACTGACCCTAAATACCTGCCAAGTTCAGCTCTTCGACTGCCTCTGGTGTCCCTTCGAGTTACAACACGCCGACTTGAGTTACGCGAGGGACGTGGCTTAGGCTGCATAAACACAACAAAATGGTCAGACAGGCCAAAGGGTGGGAAGGTCTGTATCAGGTTCTTATCGTATACTTGCGGCATATTTGTTATGATGAGATCCAGTGTGCGTTCGCCACCAGTGGGCACGCGAACAAGCTGTTTCAATTTGAACTGCCCTAAAGCGGTTGAAGTGTCCAGTCACAATAATGCCTCATCCTGGATAAAGCCCCTCAATGGTCGTGAGTGAGGTCGTCAGATATTCCAGCATTGCGTTGTCACAGGCACCTTCCAGATGGAGGGTGTGGTACACAGTTCCAAACACAATACAGGAAAATCCACGGGGCAAGCGAGGAGGCCTAAGATGAGCCCATAAAACCTCAAAATGAGGATGATATAGGTCAGTCAGGGTCTAGCCGACTTAACAGCTCTTCCAGCACGACATCCACGAAATGGTTTAAGAATCCCATAGTCTTTAAGACTTTGATGGACAGCTTGGTCGATAGGAAATGACTTTGATGAATAGCGAAGACTTCGGTAGGATTTCCTCACAGGCCCTTATTTTATTATGCATGCTGTAGCTGTATTGTCTTGGGAAGTACGCGAGCAAACATTTCTGAGAACGAAACCGTACGGCTACAGCATGCATAATGAAGTAGGGACCTGTGAGAAAATCTTCCCAAGACCTCTAAGCTGTGCACACGAATATTCAATCTGATTCTTTGCTTGTCCCGGTTCAGTGAATCCACAACGCGGGAAATATAAAACACCAGAAATCGGTCTACAAAGCAGAGGAAGTCGCCGAAACGAGCAAGCCATGATATTTAGCCCTTAACAAACGATACGTGTGGTTTTTAGAATGACGGAAAGTGGTAAAACCTAAAATTATAAAGAGCAAATTTCGGGACTGCAGCCGCTAAGGCGCACACATTAATATGAGTGATATGAGGGCCGTGCACTTCCTTTTGACTTTAATTTTTACCTGATAGTTCTGTTTCTTTTGCTCCACATCTATGTTTTCTTGCTGGTAAACCCTAAATTGCCCCTGTTTAAGAAAAAAATGGCAGTGATAATTTAGAGAATTTGTCCAGTCAAATCATGTCAAGCAAAATTGGCCGTGAATTTTCCTTATGGTAACTGGATTGTCATGGCAGTTTTGATTTGTGACACTGATTGCGTAAAAGCGCGTAACCTTGCGTGACCAACTTTCAAAAGAGTAATACCTCTGCATGACTTACTGTGAAGGAACGTACCCTTGCCAGGAGCGTGATATTCTGCAAAAGAGAATGCGTGACCAACTGCGTAATACCCTTGTGTCACCCGCTACTAACTATGCCCTTTTTATCATCGACTATAATCCTCGTCACGTTTCCTGAGTCGCTACGTGGTTACAGTCATTTCACAAGTCGTACTGCCCATCAAACATTGCAATCTGAGAGGAATTTGCGACGGTCATTCAGCATAACTTGTGAGATATTGTAGTTTGCAGTGTATAGCGCTGCATCATCACGATCTGGCGTGACGTGCACGTCACGAGTGATCTGTCTACGCAGATGTCTGTAAATATCAAGAATCCCAAGTTAAAAATCATGGGGCGCCTTATTCTTTTGGAAATCCGCGAAAGTTTGAAAACCGCCATTTTCGCTTCCCGCTGCGGTCAACAGAATGGAAATTTCCTGCATTTTCGAATTCTTTTCGCTCGTACAGAACAACGCGCTAACATCTAACACTGTAATTTGGGCACATTATTGCACATGTCTTGTTCTTTCAAAAACGCAAAATAATAATAAAACGACAGTTCTTACCATTTCCAATTTGTTACTTGTTTCACCTACCCGAATTATACCGCTTGAGCGGAAGAGCGAATTTTGGGTAATTTTAGCAGCAATAAAACCCAACTGTTACATGAATTTTGAACTCGAAACTATTATTCTCTTGAAGTTAAACTATAGTATTACGTTTACCTGAAAATTTCACAGGTGGCCCGACAAAACCGCCCTGTCAAGAGCTAGAAACGCAAAGCAAATTTTGACAGTTGACCTTTCCTGACCTAATCACGTAACCCACGTGACTGAGAATATACTTCTCGTCAAGCACTAAAAATTCGCCATCCTTTCTAACATTAATAACAGCTTAAATCTTATACAGAATCCTTCTGAAAAATGGATTGACAAAAAATAAGAAATTAGGTGTATCAATCCCTTGAGGTATTGAGTACCTTGTGCAATTTTCAAATGTGATTGCGTTAAAAGATGACCATGATCACATTTTTAAAATTAGATAAAAAAAACGCGTATATATAGATTCGCTTTTGTAAAATAACTACTACATACCGGCTTTCTTTCACTAACATGACCATCTTTTAAGCTGCTGGAAAGCCCACAACGCGAAATTTTTCGTGACAACAGTGGATCACTGCCATATTTTTTTCCCAAGTTTCCAGAATAGATTATGTAGTAGTGTGTTTCGTGATTCTGTTTACAAACGAAAGAACATTTTGAAAATGATAGTAGCTATGTTTAACTGGTACTGTATACTAACTGTTTACTGTAAAATTCTTTCATCTCTCTCGATATATTTTCCTTTTCTGATGAAAACGGTGACGATAGATACTCATACAAAAGTTTAGCAGCCGTGACAAGCGTTTTGCGTGACTAAACTATATTTGGATTGTTGAGGGGTTGGATCGGGAGTTTAGTGACATAAAACGCTTGTCACGGTTGCTGTTGTCTGAGCTAGTGTTTATACGTAGTTTACTATGGTTTCCGACAGGCAGGGAAAAATACATTGCGACAAATGAAAAAGAACATGGTTAAAAGTAAGTATAAAATATCACTTAACCATAGCTACTGTCATTTTCAAAATATTCTTCTGTTTGTAAACAGAATCACGAAACACACTAGCTGCATCATCTATGGACCCGAAACTTGGGAAGAAACGTATGGCATGTTTATCCACTGTTGACACGAAAAATTTCGCATTTTGGACTTTCCAACAGCTTGAAAGATGGTTGTGTAGACTTGTTTGGTTAAAGAAAGCCGGTATGTAGCAGTTATTTTATAGTGAAGAGCGAATCAAAAGATAAGCGTTTAAAATATGAACATCACATTTGAAAACTGGATAAGGTACTCAGTATGTCAAGGAATTGATACATCTAATTCCTTATTTTTCGTCTATCCATTTTTCAGAAGGCCTCTGTATTAGATTTAAACTATTATCAATGTTGGAAAGGATGTCATTGGCGAATTTTTAATGCTTGACGAGAAGTGTATTCTCAGTCATGCGGATTACGTGATTAGGTCAGGAAAGGTCAACTGTCAAAATATGCTTTGTGTTTCTAGCTCTTGCCAGGGCGGTTTTTTCGGGCCACCTGTGAAATTTTCAGGCAACGTAATACTAATGTTTAAATTCAAGAGAATAATAGTTTCGAGTTCAAAATTCATGTAACAGTTGGGTTTTATTGCTGCTAAAATTACCCAAAATTCGCTCTTCCGCTGACAAGCGGTATAATTGGGGTAGATGGAACAGCTAACAAATTGGAAATGGTAAGAACTGTCGTATTATTATTTTGCGTTTTTGAAAGAACAAGACATGTGCAACAATGTGCTTAAATTACATTGTTAGATGTAAGCGCGTTGTTCTGTACGAGCGAAAAGAAAATGCAGCAAATTTCCATTCTGTTGACCGCAGCCGGAAGCGAAAATGGCGGTTTTCAAACTTTCCCGAATTTGGAAAAAAACAGATAAGCCGCGTCAGGATTTTTTAATACAGTGTGACCTCTATTCGCTCTGTTGTATTTTGGAAAATAACTTACCATAAGGGTTCTATGTGCAAAATATCGAGAAAATCGAAATTTTCTCGACTGACTTCGGATTCTCGATATTTACAGACTTCAGCTCTTAAAACCGTAAACTTACGGTAACACAGCATGGCATCTTCTTCGGTACTCCAAAGCACTTGTTGGTCAGCTTACAGGTGCATCTCACGATGCTCTTAGGAGATGGAATGAGATTCAGGGGGGGAGGCAGGGTAGCTACGCCGTCACCAATGAAGTCTGCCCATAACTGCGCACGTGCAAATTTGTATTCAGTCTCGATGTTATCCTGGAAAAGAAAACGACCGAGAGTTAAAGATAAGACAGTACCGGCCAATCCTGAGTTAACCCGGCTGTCAAGTATGTGTTAATATGAATCAATCATGGGTCAAAATAAGCCAATCATGAGTGAACAAGAGTCAGTCATGATTCAAAACGAGCCAATCATGATTAAACATGAGTCAGTCACGATTAAAACGAGCCAATCATGAATAAACAAGAGTAAGTCACGAGTCCACGTGTGTAAATAATTCTGAGTAACTCACGAGGCAATCAATAGTCCATCAAATGTCAACAGAAGTCAATTACGGGGCAATTACGAGTAAATAATAAGTCAACATGAGTAACTCCTAAGTCAACCATGCGTCAATGTAGGTAAACATGAGTCCGCAATCAGAACACAATGAGAACACAGATGTCGTTCAAAATGAGCCAACATGAGACCGTCATTGATCAGAAATGAGTTGACATGAGTTAGCTATGTCTCAATCTACATGTGGATCAACCACGTATGGCCAGAAATACGCGCTGCTTTCTTTAACAAACAATTCATGTTTGTAGGAGTGATTTGGGAATTCCATATCACCCCATATAGGAGAGATATTAGAGAGTGTTTTGGTGAGATAAGAACAGGAGTATGAATCTCATTAATGTGCATATCTTGGTCAACATGAGTCAACATGGGTCAATCATGAGTCAACTTGGGTCAATCATGAGTCAACTTGGGTCAATCAAGAGTCAACTTGGGTCAATCTAGAGTCAACATGGGTCAATCAATAGTCAACATGGGTCAATCAAGAGTCAACATGGGTCAATCATGAGTCAACATGGGTCAATCATGAGTCACCGTGGGTCAATCATGAGTCAGCATGGGTCAATCATGAGTCAACATGGGTCAATCATGAGTCAACATGGGTCAATCATGAGTCAATCGCATATCAGCAGTTACTCAAGAGTCATAAGTTAACATATTGAGTCAACATAAGGCAGTCATGAGTCCACTATGAATGATTATAACTCTTTCATGAATCCATGTAAGTCAATCATGAATCAACAAGAGGCCTTCGTTATTGAATAAATGACAATCAGTCAAAGAGAGAATTTCATTTGTTTAATTCTCGCCACATGAGATCAATACGCTGCCGAATTCACAGAGACAAAGTTGTCTAGACTGGCGTAATACTTTTATACGGAAATGTAGGAAATAAATTCATGTCCTATATACATCAAACATTTAAAGCATTGTAACTCTTCTGCTTTTCAAGATTTCTTGCTGAAAAAAACTCATGTAAACAAAGCATCAAGTAAGAAACAACGTGTAGAGGTATAAGATTTTTTGCTGCAAACGCTTTCGTGTAATTATCAATTGAAAACTCAAGCAGGTCTGGAAGAACGGCTCCAAAATATACGACATGAATGTATTACCGAAATGTATATCGCTTACCATGGAGAATTTTACAAACATTAGAAGACTTAGGTACTGCTACAAAAAGTCAGGCATGGAACACTTCTTACCTCGACACGTTGATAAGAATTGCTCATCATTGCAATCAGCATGTTAAGGAGAACAATAAGCGAGGCAGCGTGGTACAGGGTAAAGAGCGTTGCACTCCATATTTGGATAAGACTTTGATCCTCGAACACGTTGAGGCTGTCAAGGTTAACCATGTCCAGGCTAGCCCACATCAGAGTTACCATAGTTGTTATAAGACTGTGAAAAATTACAAATACATATTCACCTCTGTCAGATCTGTGACTGGTGGAACATACAAAGGGGATATTAACCGGCTGCGCGAAAATATGGGTCAGTATTATTTTGGAGCCGCGTAACAGTATTTTACTAACGGGCGCAAGGAGTGAATAAAACTTTTTTTTTCTCACCAAAAGAAAGTTTAATCCATATGTTCAAGCCGACGAGAAATGTTGGACGGACCATTAGAAAAGTGATGGGGGGGGGGGGAGGGTGGGGAAAAAACAAAAAAAAAATTCATGCAAGGGAAAATGCCAAGAAAAAAAATTCATGCAAAGAAGAAGGTAATCGAGGCCTTCACGTGTGAGGATATGGAAAATACGTCACTCGACCAGTCCCCGCATGTAGTTTCGTATGGAATACTTTCCAGGAAAACACTCATGTAATAATACAGTGTGTTAAAAACCCATCACTGGGTGTGTGTTATAAATGGCCACAAGAATATAACCTTGTCAAGGTTAACCCAAGGTTTGCCCACGTTAGAGTTACCAAATTAAATCTGATCATATTTCACGGCTTTCCCACTCCAACATATTTATACAACTGCATGGAGAGAGCCTGCGAGGAGTAAAGTTTCTTGTTTAGAGAAAAAAAAAACAGTGCCATCACCAGGGCTCGAATTCCGGACCACCAACTCACGGGGGTAGCCAGGATTTTTCCAGAGGTTCGCACAATTTTCCAAATCCACCCACACCCTACCCTTAAGTCTCAAATCCTTGATTAAAGGCGAGGTTACGTTGTAAGCCTGGCGTTTTTACTGTATATGAAATGACAACTAAGTCGTAAAATGTTTTGTCGCCTTTTTCGGTTCATTGACTGCAGCACTTCGAAGACAATCGCTATTTATTTAAAAGCAAACAAGCTTGTTCTATCTCAGACGTTTATTTACAAATGAGTCGGTGATGTTTTGCCGCTGTGTGACACATGCAAAGTCACTTGCGTTGACGTAATGTTTTTACTTCTCACTTTTTTTAGGTACGCACATGCGTACCGTGCGCACAGGTGGCTACACCCTTGCCACTTGGAAGTCCGCTAACTGTCATGTCTCTACTGTGGGAACCTCTGCTTCTTACCTGTAATATCCTTTGCTTATAAGTGACTTTATTACACCTGTGTTGTTCCTAATTGGTCGCTCCTGGCCATAAGCTTCAAACGACGACGAATACAGCATCGTCATACTCACAGAGAAAGAGATCAACATCACACAGCTGATAAAAGCGAACTGGAAAATCACACGAACCATGCGACTTAAGCTAAGCTGCAGTAGACCAAGGTATCGACTGATCTGACACAGATAGATGAGGCGGAAGAAGCTTGCAATGACACCAAGCGCGTACAGTCCGTCTGCGCCGCTTAGTAGCAAACGCTCGGCATGGCTGTTTAATAAGAGTTCAAAGCGATCTGCTATGATCAACCCACACCAGATGATGTAGGCACCAAGTATTAGCACAATCATTCCGATATCCATCCAATTCCAGCCGCTTGATAAGTATCTGAGCGCACCATCATGCCACACCTGTTTGCACTCCCCCCATGCGATCCCTAATATCCACATTAGTATTATCCATTCGAGCGCGCCGGGCACTTTCTTAAAGCGAATGTGGAACGTCTCGTGGGAGGAAGCCGCGAGGAGCGAGAGGAAGATCACGAAGGAAGCCGTGTGATTGATGAACTTGATGAAAGGCCTTTTTATGATGCGGCTTACGCCAAGAAATGGAAAGAAGAAGTAAAGAACAGCCATGAGCGGGTAAATCAAAACTTGGACCAACACGTACAAGATACGGAACGAAATACCACGCGTTCTCCAAAACGGTACACCGCTAAATACGCTGCTCATAAGAAGATGCTGGCAGAAAGGATGAGCTACAAACTGCGAAAAAAGCAGTTAAAATGAAAAATATTAGGGAAGGTACGTTTTTTATTGGGGGGGGGGGAGGGCTGGGGCCTCAGAGGGGAGGGTCATCAGTGAAAGTGAGCACCAAAGGGGGAGGGCCATACCTCATGTGAGCAATTGTGTGCATACCTTGTAGTAGTGAGGGGAGGGTCGCACTTTTGTCAGTCACCCAAAGGTGTTGGTGGGGGGGGGGAGGTTAGGAGTTTTTTTTGTTAAAACGGGAGGGAGGGCCAACATTGTTTTGGAAAAAAATACCAAAATTCCTCAGCCCTCCCCCCCCCCCAAGTAAAAACGTATCTTCCCTAACGAATAGTAATTACTACCTCTGTTCGTATTTAGTTCAGTTCTTGTTGCCTCCAAACTGCTTGCGCGCACATTTCGAAAACATGTATTCTTGCGTACACTCACTGTCGCGTCCCTGTTTACAGTAGCACAAAAAACAACAGCGTACCGGCCCAAGTTCTTTTCTAACGCCGATAAAACGCTTTTGTAATAAAATGTAGCGTATTTTTGAGGTGGAAGTCAAGAAAGACCGTTAACGAGAATAAAAAAGGCAAATAACCACACCACACACACGCCCATATATATATATATTTAGTATAAATCTACTAGTGTCCTATCACAAATGCCGCGCTCTGATTGGCTACGCTACTCACTATCTATTCTGTGATAGATAGTGAGTAGCGTAATGGCGGCCGCTTCTTCACGTTTTCGAAGTGTCCATGAAGAAGATGTAGACAGTTTACTGGTCGAGTCTGTTCCAGAAAAGACAAAGTTTTGAACGACTAGTAGATTTATACTAAAACAATTAGATCATTCGCTCTCGATTTCT